>JAQFYC010004165.1:0-18092 GCA_034694165.1 Tomocerus mixtus | reverse complement strand
TTGAACTTTCACTTGAACTTTCACACGAGCTTATTTCTAACATTTTCAACAGAAATTCTGGAAGATTATACATACTTTACTTTCAAAAACTAGCAACTAGATAATATATTCGTAAACCATGGGAAGATCCTCGAAAGATAAACGTGATATTTATTACAGGTAAATAATTATCCAGTACAGTTCTTGACTTCATTAATGTATGCACAATGTACATAAACTATCCATAATATCCAGGATTATTTGCCAAGATATCATGTATTTGAATGATATTTATTGTTTTATTATTACGAGAATATTTTGGATGTTTTTCTATCGTACCTGTAGATTGGCTAAAGAGGAAGGATGGAGGGCACGAAGTGCATACAAATTGCTCCAGATTGATGCCCAATTTGACATATTTTCTGGAATAACAAGAGCTGTTGATCTGTGTGCCGCACCCGGAAGTTGGAGTCAAGTTCTTGCTCAAGTTTTATCTGCCAATAACTCTGATGTCCGAATTGTTGCTGTTGACCTCCAAACAATGTCCCCAATTCCTGGAGTTCATTGTCTTCAGGGGGATATTACTAGCGAAACAACAGCTGAGGAAATTAAGAAACATCTTGGAGATGCTAAAGCCGAGCTAGTGGCTTGTGATGGCGCCCCAGATGTTACAGGGTTACATTACCTGGATGAATATTTGCAATCTCAACTTTTACTTTCAGCACTAAATATAGCTACTTGCGTGTTGCAGCACAATGGCACATTTGTAGCCAAAATGTTCCGCTCCAGTACCTATGCCGTTGAATTCATGTTTGGCCGTGTCAGTCTATTCTTTGAAAATGTTACAGTTGTCAAACCGAGAAGCAGTAGATCGTCCAGTATAGAAAGGTAAGTGAAAGGTTACTGCGGTGAAAGTAATACATATGTATATTTATGTCAAAATTAGATACGTCCAATTAATGAAACAAGGACTTTCTCTAAAGGAGACAGTTGCTTTGAATCTGCATTACTTACCCCATAGGTTAACTACATTAAGGAAAGTTCCCCATGGCCTTTAACAAAATAGAAAGCACCCCTTTCGTTCGACTGAGTGAAAGTGGGGAAAGCTGTATTTATGTGATTTCAATCATTTATTTTGAAGAGACCTGCTAGAAATATGAAAAAAATTGCGTGATCTTGTGAGATGCTGATTTAAAGTGAAAAGGTTAAGCTATATACTTAGGCTAAGATAAAGCCATGCCAATGTATTATTGGAGTGCAGGCCAACATCATCCTTTTGTTTCTTTATACTATGTTACTAGTATGCAGCAGGTTTATACATTAAGACTGCTTACTTAGTCATTGTCCATGAATGAAATGATAAACGCACTGTCAACTAAACTTAAACACTAATTGTCTTATTACACACTAATTGTCTTATTTTGTTTAGTTTCATTTTAGCACGCGGATTTCGACTTCCAGAGAATTACACTCCTAGAGTGTATGACCCTCTTACGTTTCAATACTCTGCAAATGCCACGGAAGTTGAAAAATGTATTATCCCATTTGTGACATGTGGGGATCTTGATGGATTCGACTCTGATACCACATATCCCCTATCTGAAAATTATATACTATGCGAACCCGTTCAAAAGCCCATTACTCCACCATATGAAGAAGCTGTGATGCAGAAAAAGTCTAATAAAGGATCCAAAATAGCTGATAAGGTACGTCAGTAAAATATGTATGAGTTTAGACAATATGACAGAAATGAAATAATTATTGGTATGAAGAGGTATTCGTGTACTGCATTTATTTCATTGTTCTATATTGTGGTACCTATCTAAACTTTCTCCATTTGTTACAGAGTAAACCAGCGGAAAAGCCTTCCAGTGTAAAAGTGGCGCTTGAGTTTCGGTAAGTTTTATTGCCCATCTTAAGACTGAAAGGTTCTACAAAATAAGAAATCAGTGTACTAGTAATGCTGATGCTAAAAGTGATCATAGTGATTGCTGTTCATTAAAGTACTCCAGGCCAAAAGATTTAGTTGTTGGCGTAACGAAACCAGTCATATCCGTTTCATTTTATTATACATTAGAGGATTGACAGGATAACATGATTAGGGATTTCATAGAAAATGTAGTATATTATAGATAGTGTGTCTATACTAGACGATCACAATCAGCAGGTATTGACTGTGATTGTTACATTATATATATATTTATATTATTTTAAAATATTATTCGTAATCCATAATAATAATATTATGTTTTTATATTTCAGTGGTGGTGCGGATAAACTGGTTGGTGGTATCCAAAATACCTTTGTAGATTTACCTTGCGACAAAAACTCTACAGGTGAAACATATTTCTCTTACATTAATAGTTTATCGATATAATCGGTAAACCGGCACTTTTATTATGTATGTGATGTGGTGTCGGCCGTAAAAGGTCTTGACCGGGATCGGAGATTTTTTGCGAAATGATAATAATAGCCATGATGGAATGGAAACATTATTTTCATCAATGCTTACAATCTTACAGTGAGCGTGGCAGTATTATTGGATTGGATTAAAGATAATCTGATTGTGGAGCGACCTGAACTGCTGATTAAGGACGGTGACGTGTAAGTGAATTTATCTGGTCGGAATACCTTGTCTTATTTTATTCGCACAACACAACAAAATGCTATATTTTGATTTTATAGCAATAATGGCATTGTCCATTTATTTGTTCTATATTTTATATTTTTCTACTAGGAGACCTGGGATACTGGTCCTCATTAATGACGTTGATTGGGAGTTACTGGTAAGTTTCCTACGACTACGCTGCTACATATTAATTCGGTATTTATATTTTACGATATTTTTGTTAGCTTGCTCATTAACTTTTTTCGTTTTAAACTTACTTATAGGACAAGTTGGAATATCATGTTAAAGAAAACGATCGAATTTCGTTTATATCTACATTACATGGCGGATAAATATGTGTAGCTATTATTATATAAAATAAAAGAACATAAATTAATTGTACTGGAAATAAATGGTGATTCTTAAAAGGAATAAAAAGCTACCTATTTAATATAATATAAAGTTGTTATAAGTTGTCTAATAAATTGAGTAATGATTCAAATCAAAATCAAACTAACTACCATACTGTTTCAAATAGAACTCAAATACCTAACTGGTAATAAGCTTGAGCTTTCAAGTTCCAACTTTCAAATGCAGATAAGGTACGCACACTAATTAAGAAGTATAGCACTATATTTGTAGCAGCTTCAGTGGACGGACATTTTTCAGCACCAGTCAGCCATATAATTGAAATCCTTGAACAACGCATGATGGGTTTCTGTCAGAGGATATGGCTCCTTCGGTGGCGTCAAAACAGCTTTTTCTGAAGTAAATTCTTCATCGAAGTTCGATACATCTTCTAATGATTTGATTTGCGGAATAAACGGAGGCTTCACTTTTCTTTCCAATAAGTCTTCCCAATTTATATTTCTAAAAAAGGCTTGTTTCTTCACATCTTCTGCGTCTCGTTCAGACGATCCTAACCTTCTTTCAGGATTCTTCCTCAGCAATCTAAAAAATTGTAAATAGAAATCTCAATGAAACTGCAATACAGAGAATATCTGGAACGTGAAAGACTGGAATGCTAGTAGATGCTTGCTTACCGACGCATAATAGCAATGGCTTCAAGAGAGAGTGACCGAGGATATCGGACCTCTTCATAAACTATAGCGTCAAAAACTTCTTCCTCGTCGTCTCCAGGGAATGGGGATTCTCCTACTAACATTTCGTAAATCAAAACCCCTAATCCCCACCAGTCTACAGCTCTTGTATATGAAGGTTCAGTAAGTACTTCCGGAGCCAGAAATTCTAAAAAATGGACATATTTTAGATATGTAATTATTTAGTATATACATAAGTGTAATCTGGGTCATAAAATTATATTGATAGCTGTAAAATTACCTGGAGTACCACAAAACGTATTGGTTCGGTCACCAAATCCGATTCCTTCCTTACAAAGACCAAAGTCCGCCATTTTCACGTAGCCATCAGTGTCCAGGAGAAGATTGTCTAGCTTTAAGTCTCGGTATACAATTTTATTTTCATGCAAGAACTGCATACCCAACGTAACACATGCTGCATAGAAAACAGCCCGTTCTTCCGTGAACACATCAGCATGAATATGCATCATAAGGTCCCCACCAGCTGCGTACTCCATCACAAAAATTACATGTGCCTCCGTTTGAAAGCACGCAAATAAATTAACCAAAAATGGATGACGCGCAGAATTAGCCACTTCAAAAATTCGTTTCTCTGCTAACAGCGACTCCACTTCTTCTCTTGATATGATATCTCCCTTTTTAAGGGCTTTCAGCGCAAAATACTCGCCTGTATTTTTGTACTGGCCTAAGATGACCTAAATATACAAAAAGACTTATTTTGAGTATCAATTCATCAAAGAAATCTAAATAGAAATACACTTTAATTAAATAGTTATCGAAGATAAATATTTGCTAACCTTCCCAAAATGACCTCTGCCAAGAACACTGATAAGTCTAAAATTTTCAAACGACATCCCTTTAAATTGGGTAGCTCTAGTCGGCTCAAAATGTGAGTGTGGTGTTCGAAAGCCTTCTGGAATTGGAAGTGGAACCGGCATCTTGACAGGAGTCGCTTCTTTGTAAGTTGGAGCCTAGTAAATAAAACAATAAAAAATGTACGCACAAATAATTAACAAATACATATGCCGCACTTTCAATATTAACAACAATGCACTTTTAATCTTTGCATAAGCATATTATATAAGTATATGGTTGGAAAGCAAAAAAGCTTACAGCTATATTATTACTTTTTTTTTCGTTTCATTGACATAGCACTTTTTACGTCAACGTAAATGATTAGCATACTTGAGTTGATTATCTTTTATCTATTGTTAGTACTATTTACATACCAAATCAAATGTTAATTTACTAACCAACAACTAAACAGTACTTTGGTACTACCGAAGCAGTGGCAAAGTCATTCACAGTCCCTTTCGCGACTACTCCTTTAAAAAATTATCTATCTACATTACCAATGTCCTATCCTACACAAAAGCCTTGTCTCTTGATGTAATAAAGAAATTAATACCAACATTACAACATTATTATAGCAAGTAAGATAATGAAGCTTAATTAATTAAGCTTTCGGGTTAAAAACAAAGTAATTGAATTTAGGGACCAAATATTATTCGATTGCGACACTGCAATGTTGAGAAAGAATATCTCCAAGCATTAACTTTCACCACCACATGTTATGCATATAATTACTGCTTTACATAAGCATATTATCCAGGGTAATAAATGTGACTATTATGAAAGTCAGTTCTGAATGTCACTTGTTATTAGTATGTAATAAAACACACTAATGTATGGTGAAAGGTTACATGGAAAAAGCAAGGACAATGCAATATAAAATACATCTCTCACAATGTAGTGCAAACTTTCTCTACACTTGTAGTTCCCTATGGATTTAAGGGCACGAAGCACTACAGATAATATATATAAATATATGTATATACGTACATACATCAGAATTGACAAGTTAACTTTCTCCTAGTTTCACTCAACAACTATAATAGAAATTCAGAATTTATACAACTGTGAACCATGAAAGTCTTTTGGTCCTATTTGAGAAAGCAAACCAAATGATTTTATATTTTACAGGCACATTGGTGTAATGTGTAATTTGCATGTAAATTTGTAAATCATTTGCTGTAAAGATTTCTTTAAAGTAAGGAGATAACTATCTATCTACCTTATCTATGGCTTTCGCCCAAATGCTGCTATTCGCATTTTAAAGTTGACATACAGCTACAGCTGATAATTTTGGCACACACTGACAATGGCAATACACACAAAGTACAGAAACAAAACGGGAGAAGATTTCATTATAGTTTCACATCAGTCAGAGTAAAATGTCACGATATAGAGTATACAGAGATATACCAACATATGTACACACAAGAGAGAGTAAAGCTCTTAGCCTTAATTTTGAAAGTCATTAAGATAATATGATAAAGTTAGGTATTATTACATGTACAATATTATTTAACTAGTAGCTGTTTCAGAAAGAGAGATAGAGAGAAGAGAAGCCCGTTCACAAATCACAAAATAGCTAAAGTTAAAGTTAGTTGGGGTAGCGGGCAGCTCATCGCATTAAAATTTTGCGATTGTGAGTTTTTTGATGAAAATACCTCGTCCTCATCTTCATCAGGGTAGTCGACAAAAGGCTCGGATTGTGAGGGAGAAGATGGGTCCCCATTTCCACCACACCTTACGTCATCAACTCCGATTATTTCGTACGCTTCAGAGCCCGCCAGGAAATCGAACTCCCTCAACTTACTCTACAAGGTGCACATTATAATTACGTAAAACGTAAATACTACCCCATATTAGCCCCAGCATGAATCTTGTATCTTAATAGTTTGTACAAAACACTAAATAACACTCGACATAATAACAAAACCACGTCTTATCAAACTAGCATTTCAATTCTGTTTGCCCATTTTTTGAAAGACTGAAACGGAACAACACGAAACGAAAATACATATAAATGCATGTCAAACATAAAACGTTATCCCACCAGTAGGAATTAGGAAAATACTCTGTAACCTTTTTTGTTTTCATCAGACGCTTTGCCAGTTAAGTAATACTATTAGTCGTAAAAACTTTCTTGGTAAAAACACCACACTGAATGATGTGAATCTACACTATACTCTATGCAATGACCGTAAAGGGACTATTTACATTAATAAAGGAAAGAAATCCTACACATTCCTACTACATTCAATTCATTCATAATAGATCTAAAACATTATAGCTACAAGTTATAATGTTTTGGAGCTATAACGATAAAAAACAACAAAGTGATCAAACCAATAGGGGGCATGTTCAGTGCGTTGTAAAAAGTCAAAATTCAAAATAAGACTAAAGAATAATTGACAAAGAACTTACTGGCACATCAAGTTCAGAAGGTGTTGTAACCAGAACAGGGAAACTATGTTTGTGAATAAAATTTGAAGACCTCGACGACAAATCTTTAGAGCTGCCGCTGAAGGTGACCATGTCGGGATGACGTTGTTCAACAGGTAAATCGGCCTTTGATGGAATTTGTGACAAATCTAGTTTTGGAGTTCGTGGAGAAGCTATAGTAAACAAACGTTAAGTTAAATCTCATTATCAAATAAACAGTAATGCTTAAGGCTATCCGATGAATTGAACTAAATGTAGTTAACGACTGTATAATTTTAGTTGTACCTTGAGTCTGATTGTTGTTAAGTAAATTAGAATTAGAGGACGGTTGAGTGTGTGAAGAAGGTGTGGGTGTAGAACTAGAGCCAACAGGCGGATGATGGGAAATTGTAGCTCTTTTAATTAATCTTCCCCACGTGGCAACATTTATATTCATCTGTGTGGGTCTGGGTACATTCTTCCCCTGTTGCTTAAAAATCTTTCGTTGTCTTTGTAATTTCGGTTTTCTTGAGATCATAGGATTTAAAAATTTTATCTGCAAATATAAATAGAATTAGTTAATATCCATTCTGGAATAAGAGTGATAATGTAAGTAACGTCAAATTAGTTTATAAAAATTGTATTATGTACTTCGGCAAAGAGAAGCCCTTGAGGTTCCAACTGCAATGCTATTCCATGCCTAACATCGTCAATAAATTCCTCCAAGCGAAGAAACTTGACAGCGCAAAGAGACCTCCAGTCTCTCCAATAAATATCAATTTCCAGCTCCCTTGATTTATCTAGGTCGATACTAAACCTCTGATCCCAGGCTTGTTGAGAACAAGGTTTCCAAGTGGTTTGTGCCACAGTCTGGTTGTCCAACTTCAAAACAGCCATTATTTCGTCTACAAGAGTACAATATTGCTAAATAAGTCAGTTAACGTTATATACAAGCTTTACACATAATATAAGAAAACAGATAGTTACACAAAAATGGTTTACATTGATTTAATAGGATTATTAATGTCACTCTCACACGAAAACGAAGTACTTAAATATTTTCATTTTCACGCAAAATACCTTAAGCAAAAATGGCATTTTATGGTGCTAAGGAAAATGTCTAGAATGAAATCTAGATCTAGGAATGTAGAAAAGAAAACGAAACAAGAAACACTGATATTTAAGCTTTTCTTTGCCCAAAGCAATGAATAAGTATACTTACTCCTTTCTTCTATGGGATCAAAAGAAGCACCAAAGCATCCGCTTCCAATCGCAGTACTAACTGAGGCGGCCAAGTAAAATTCAAGAATGTCAACGTCATAAAAGGGATTATAAGAATTCTATTAGACTACTAATATTGTAGGATTCAAATATAGATTGTAAGAATTAAAGAGAATGAAGATATGAAGACATTATCATGCATATTGGAACAGCTAGCGATAAAATTTATAAATCGCTGTCTCGGTAAGAAAACCCAAAGCAGTCTGGTTCGGGTCATGCACGTGCAATAATTAATATATTATTATACACTTTAATACAGCATTTAAAAATTCCATACTACTCAAACAGAAACGGAAAAGTACTTACTGCTTGTTTCATCTTTAATACTATACGATTTCGAAGAACTTCTTCCAGTGACACCCTTAACAAATGCTTTTAAATCTGCAGGACTAACAGCCTCCCGACCTTTGGATCGCCCAGGAACTTCTTCGACAAGGTCTTGACAACCCATGAGACGAACCTCAAGCTTACCAGTGACAGCAGCACATTTACTCAGAGAGTTCGTGCTGACGCGATTAGGAGAACTTAAAGAATCTTGATTGCTAAATGGCTGTAAAGATGTGTAAGATATCGGACTGAAAGGACACGGATTTCCTGTTATCGATGTTGATTCCAATTCTTGCTGCAGTTCCTTAGATTTGTTCAAGTCTCCGTGAACTTCGGAAAACTTTGTTTCTAATGATAACCTTAATAAATCAATCTTTTGGCTGGATTCGTGCAAGCTGCTTTGTGCCTATAATTTATGGGGAAAAGGAAAAATTAGCATACAATAATTAATTACTCGATAGCTCAAATTGATCGCCCTACACATATTGCCCTGGCTTCCTGGCCTGCTTCCTGCATTATTGTAGAAAAATTTATGTAATGCACATCACACAATTTTTCAAACCGAATAAGAAACATCTTTCACGACAACAATAAGCAGAAACATTTATTCTACACATTTAGTAGATATAATAAATTCTCATATGGCATAGACAAGTGAATTGAAACTTGAGTGAAGCGGCGTAGTGTTTAAGTTTATATAATATTGTTCGGGAATTAACAATTAATGCGCATTGTTCGATGGTAAGCTGGAAAAGCCAATAAAAGATTCCATATCGCTTAGTGAGAAAGCCCTGCCACGAGAAGCACTTAAATTCCTGGAACTATTTTCTTGATCGAAATAAAAACGACAGTGGTCACAAGGACAATTGGGATTTTTTGTTGGTCCTGGTATGTGATGACCTGGCTTTTTGAATGCTTTGACCACAGGTCCAAATTTAGTTGCAGTGTCCAAATGAGTCTCCTGATTTTGTACGGAAGGGACAGTCATAAATGGGGGAAGCATTTTGTCCCCTTCGCTACTAAAGTCATTCAGCTTTGTGCTAGGAAACGAATATCTTTTCATTTCAACAAGATTTGACTGTAAATTATCGTCTGCATATGACCTTTCTTCTGATAAGCGTAGACAATTGACATTTTTGTGGTTAGATTGCACCTTATCTGTTAAAAATAAAGAAACCCATTAATTACTCATTCGTTTTTAAGCAAGTCAAAGCGCATTCAAAAAAGTAATAATTTTTCTTTTAGTACCTGTAATGTCAAACTTTTCCAGGATATAATCCATCCACCACTTCTCATCTTGCTTCAAATTTTCTAATTGTGTTGTCCTCCCATTAGATTCGTAGCTTTCAGCAACTTCTTGAATGCACTCAAAGTCAAATGAATCTGATTTCAAAACTGATCCTCTGTTGCTAGCATACGAAGCGGATTCTTTCCACGACGACGGAATATCATCTTCGTTATCTATCTGGGTTGATTCTGACGCAAATGAGGATACAGTCGAATCTCGCGTTATACTATCCCCCATTGACGACGGGTAGCCAGTAGTTATGGAACTTTTTGTTGTACAGCTTAATTCAGAAAGATTTTTCAGTAAGTTACAGTCTAGGTTATCCTTTTCTGAGTTTTGCTTAAATGATTTCCAGCACCACTCTTGGTCTTTGTCACACTTTTCGTCATGTGCTCCCGGTGAGACGTTTTTTGCAGCTGGCGGAGACGGACTTTGTTTGGCTATTATGTTCGCATTCCTGATAACATCTTCTTTAACTCTTCTTACATTTGACAGCCCCAAAATTTCATTCGAAGGAGCACTACAAAATATCGGAGGTTGATTTCTTCTTTTCTGGTGAAGTATTTTATACTTTGGAGATTCATAAACAGTTTGAGGCGTGGACGAAGATTCCTCAGTTGGGGACGGGTCGTCTGTATTTGTTGACGCATCAGATCCGGTACAATAGACGTCAATGTGAATTGTTCTAGGTTGGTTATGCCTGCATAAAAATATAAGAAACGATATTAAGCGAATCTAGGCATAAAAAAGAATTCCTATGTAAGAGGTCTCAATTAAAACTTACTTATTTTGGAGTCGACTGGGTGGAGATGATCTAGCACGATTCATAGATGACGAAGGATATTGACGACGATGTGCACTGTCCAAAGTAGCCCCTCTTTGATGACTATTAAGACGAGATTCATGCTGATGGGGCAATGAGGATTTAGTTGGCCTTTGGCAATGGGGATTGTCATTAAGAACAACACGTTGGCTTATAATAGGCTTCCTCGTTTCACTTTCTCTTTTGCTTGATGCTTTCTCAATTGTTTGTGTCTCCGCATTCTTCATTTTCCCAACAACATAGTCCGGGCGCTTGCCTTGCGCCTTGTTAAACTCATGAAACAATGGTTCTGACTCTGACGGACTGTTGTTGCTTAATGTAATGCTATATGTACTTTTACAGCGACGATCGTAAGGTTGAACGACCCTCTGCCTCAACAATGAGCTTGTGCCCATGTTTTGCTCGGTGTTGTAGCCAGAGTCAAGATGAATTCTTCGAGAAATATGTCCCCCAGTTCCTATAGTACTAGGAGAGGCTATAGTTCTAGGCCAACTCTCAAATTTTTGAATGCCACAAGAGTCCGGAATAACTTTCGAAATTGAGCTTTCACCACTGTGTTTCCATGAGTATTCAAACTGCACATTTCTTCCACTGGGAACTTCAGTAGTCTTAATATTACAAGCTTCAGATCCCTCAGTAATTTTCGTAGACGCTGTGCTTGGTCCTGGATGTGTAATAGTAAGTTGTGCGTGAAGGCACCATTCTTGAGGATGCTCTGAACTATGTTGTCCAGATTCCACAGACGAGAATTGTGTTTCCATCATTTAAAAAATTGGTCTACAGAAATTCTTGTCCATTCCACCAACTCCACCACCGCACCAGACACCAACACCGCACCACTGTCTATTCCGTAGCCAGCTGTAGCATAGCTACGCCGAAACTAGTTTCGCCCTTCTTATGTAGCTTACTTTAGCAATTTGGCCAACTTCCAAACGTGAAATTGTTTGTTAATGCTATTTATATCTGACCTTTCGTTACAGTAGAAGAAAGCCGAATTACTTAACAGCTATACGAGAAAAGTTTGCATAGGTATTCGCTAACTCTTTGCTAAAAGCAACAAGCTAGACGAAAGAAATGCATTTTATTCAATTTATCTCGCTATCACACTCCAGTGATGATGGTTAAAGACAACCAAATGGTGCATTTAAATCTACAGGCGCCTACAACACATCTAAAGTTATTCAGTTTCCTCCTTTTCCCATCATGCTATGTACTATATCTGTAAAAGTATTTCTGAGGTAGTTGGTGACTGGTGATGTAGCATGCAAGATGTATTCTGCGTTATATATATACAATGTTACGTCTTATTCTACAATTATATATTATGTGTTCGGATTTCGGTATCTATTATCTTCGATTCAGATCTCTATATCATCCGACTATCTTATTAGGCATTTGCACTTTGTGTGATTACAAACAACCTTCTTCACCTACATATCAAATACGTGCACAATTATGTTTACATGTAACTCAAGACTTTCACTTAGGTAAATAAAAGCTAAGTAAATATAAGTCATGGCTAACGATACGTTTACCAAGGGTAAATAAAGATACTTCAGGCTCAGGCACTAATTCATTTCTTAAATTCCTAACCAGACCCAGGCCCATAAAGCTAAACACAAACATTATTCTTGCTAACACTTTTAACACGGACAATATGTGAGGGCGACTATAGTAAAAGTAAATTATTATGTAAACTGTTAAGATCCTAATTTAATAAACAATGATATGTAGTCAATACTACAATCATTCATTCATTTGCATTTCACATTTTGCTTGCTTTAACAGCAAAATGATGTTCATTGACAATTTTAGTGTCGAAGTAGATAGATAAAAGACGTATACGAAAATAAGAACTTACTTCCTGAAGTGCTTTTTTGTCAACAGCTTTAGCTGCTTGTAAACTCCTGATGACATTACGCGCACCATCAGCTACAGCCTTTTCTATTCTTAAACGATGTCTCAACTCTTCGATTCGAACTTCAATTGGAGTTAATCCAGGGTCAATGCTTCGATCTAGGAAGATTACGTGCGTGCTATAGAATCTACTTTGCTTTGATATTTACAACAATTGCTAAAATTTATAGTATAAAAATATTGACAACTGAACGTCAACAGGTACCTTTTATTCTGCCTTCCCCAGATGTAGAACTATGGCTTTCTAGTCTGTTTTGTTTTATTTTGGCAATTCTCATCCGCAGGTAATCAATTTTTGCTTTTGAGTCTTCGAGCATCTGTTGGGCATCCGCAAGAAGCTTCTTGTCCCGACCGCTGCTATAACTTTGTATCATATTTTCAGCCCCCTGCTTTACTTTTAATTCAATATTTAATTGCTTTTCCAAAGAAGTCAATCTTTCATTGAATGCTGATGAATTATCATTGCTGGTATTTGACATAACAGGTTCTGGAAAGAATGGCATATTGTTAGATTTCCAACTATCCACAATTTGAGTTATATAATTGAGTTTAAATAGCACACAAATTAAACTTACCATGCCCATTATCCATTGACAACCCTCCCTGGGTCAAAATAATCTGCGAATCAAGGTCATTTAACTCAGCCTGTAGTTCGGACAGTCGACTATTTGATTTTTTCACTAAAGCAGTCAGTTCACCTAAACTTTTTCTATCTGTTGTGACTTCTCTTAATTTTTCAGCTCCTTCTTTAATTTTTAACTCCTTTCTGATTTCTTTACGCAGATGTTCTTTTAACTCTTCTAGTTTTTGAAAGACCCCTGAATTGCCATCAACATAGTCTGTTGACAAGCCATATTTAAGGCTCAGTTCGTAAAGAGCTGGATGGTCAGCAAACTCTCCCTAAAAGTTTAATCATCATTAATTACATAATGCTAACCACATACAGTATTTAACAACCCATTACAAGTAATAAATATGGTGAACAGGCTATTTTATTATAGCCCGCCCCACGAAAATGTAGGTAAACTGAAATAAAATGCTATTTATTTGGTTTTTTATCTATTTATAATTATCTAATAATCCATACCTTGTAATAACTTGATCCGGGGAAAGACATTTTGTATCACCAGAGAGCTTGTTACCAGTAGAAGTAGAAAGAAACCTTGATTTACAATAAACAATACAAAATTCAATTATTTTCGATGAATTAGTAACTAATCGTTTACACACTTGTCAAAGTTTATTAAACACATGCCATGTCTAAGACACTTTGGCTCCTGTGACACTAGATATTCAATATTAGTCATATACATCTAGCCATTGACTAGGGTGACTCCAAGACACATTGACACGTTGTGAGTGTTCTTCTACATAACATAGTAGTTCTAAACTTTCCTGTGCCCTGAGTTTGTCCTCTGTTCGTGTCCACCACAGTGATCACCACGACCACACAAATTTTGAATTTGAACTGACCTAACTAGTAAAGTACCTAATATGCTGACAACGGCATATTTACTTTCCAATTTTAAATTGGTAACAGTATAATATTTAATTGTTGTACTGATTTATGTAAAAATGCACAAAAATGACATGTAACTATTACACTTACAAAGTTGTAAATTACAATTTACCTTAACACTAAAACTAGAAGTATATCCAAATTTGTATTTCTGTATCAAGTCGTTGTTTGCTCTTTCTGCCGACCTAGGGAAAAATAATGAGTCTTAATTATATAATACTGATTAGTTAAATTGCTAATAATACAAACATTTTGAGTGCTATATGAAATTAACGCGGACTTCCACTTCCAAACCAATTAAATCTGAAATCTGTCATAATATTGAATTTGTTGATATAACGGAAGGTCAAGTCCAACATCCAAGTTAAGTAAAAGTAAACTGTATTCTTTAGGACTTACCTTTGATTAGTAATTTAAAATATTATTTAAATTATAATATTGTTGATAACCCTGTCTCGTCGACATTTGTGGCTCGTAAGTAAGTAAACTTGTAATTGTACTGTTCTTTCTAATGTGCAACTGTTAACTGTATGATATTATAGCATTATAATAATAATACCTGTTATATACACTATGTATCTGTCTGTATCCTGTGCTTGTGTGTGTATGGTAGATATGTAGGTTACTTTTTACACTTTATAGCTATATGCCAAATAGAATACAAATACCTTAGCCGTATTAAAAGCTGTTGTATGTATGAAATGAATTGCAGTAAAAGGCTGGGCTTGCTATATGCCTTTACTTACATACAGATACAAAATTGTGCTTATAGTTACTTATATAAAACTTTATAAGAGAAGGTATCTTTATTAGTCGACTTGTTTGGTTCGGAAAAGGAATCGTAGCGTAGCTTATCATTCCATTTAGCTAGGTCGACTAATCTAATGAGTACGTAATCTGGGCTGGGCTGGCCACACAATGACATTAAATATCGTCACCTGTAAATATAAATGACCATATTAGATCTACTAATAGGCATTAACCCTTTCTTTCACCTTCCGACCTGCCCATAATATCAATCAATTGCATGCACATTCACAAACATCTAAAATATTAAACAAAAGGAATGGGTTTCAGCTCAACAGACATTTCATTGAGCTCCTATAGCGCAGCATTTATTCTTCCTATTTTGAGCCCTTTCTTTTGCAACAATAGAAAGCAGAGAAATCCTTATGATATGAATATGAAGTGCTTGTACAAAGACAAATTACAGATCGTCCCAAAACTGTGGAAACATGTGGAAAATTATGTATTTCAAATAGATTTCGTGTGATTATAACCCAATTTTTGAAATTGTGTTATTATAATATACTCGAGGAAATATGTTTGCAGTCCTATACGGGCTGGATATACATACGTTACTACACCAAAAACGTAATCTAATATAGGTGTTGAATTGAAAGGAATAGGAAATAATAGGATGGATAATTTTTCTGAATTCAAATGTCAGGGAATGGCAATTCATGAGTTGATGAAAGTTGAAGCAGGCGAACTGGTGTACAAGATTACATGTCCAATTTGAAGGTCTTTTTGTGAAGCTGCTCAAAAGTTTACAGCGCAGTTAGATAAACTACCGTGCAATTTATTATACAGGGTGTTTAAAGCGCATAGTTCTTACTTTCTTCATGTAAACTTTCGCCAATATGTTATACGTATTAGTCTAATTTTTTACTTGTTTTCTTTACTTTTCCAAGTTAATTTCAGAGTTGACTTCCCTGCCACATTATGTCTCCTTCTTGGATATGCAAAATATATGTAGAGTATAGTAATTATTCTCATTACACAGTGGTGAAAGTTAATGTATTGAGATAGTACTATGCGCTTTATAAATTTTACCCTGTAAATGAGAAGCAAAACATTTTTTGCCATCTGTCTTTTCCTATTCCAAAAATATTCCTAACCGCGTGAGTAGTTTGTCACTTTGCATTTATATGCATATTATGCAGGAGATATCAGGCTCTGCTCGCTCGCCTTGTGACTAATATTATGTAACACGTAAGTACTTAATGCCGGAAACTGGGTGCGTCAGCGAGTCGGAGTCAATTGAATCAATTTACTCAGAATTTCCACATACCAGTTACCATTGTAAGACGGTACAGTTTTTATATGCATTCGTACACTAATAAGCTATTGACAACGGGATTTAGGATCCTATATTTGGTATAGTAAATAAGTATCTGCGTATCTCCATAAGTTTAGGTTCACAATATTTCATATATTTATTACTAATTCGTATCTTCAACACAACTAAATAATTAACATTCAGGGAAACCTACATTACATCTAGTAGAGATTTAATAACTAGCCAAATCACACAGTTCGTTATACGTAGTCAATGTCTCCACGAGGTGTTTTGTAGCTGGTAGCGACTGGCGAGGGATTGTCTTGAGATTGATGGTGCTCTGCTGCATAATTGACCTACAACTACGTTTTACGAAAGCAAAAGCTAGGTATTAGTAGACTACAACCACTACAATAGTCACAATAGTATAAAACGAGCTACTATAATATAGATATTGAAATTAGAAAAATGATTTCTAAAGATAACCAGAACAAAATCATACAATCATACAACAATAGTTATCATTGCATTTGTGTCAGACTCATATAATTGGTAAGTATGAAACAATAATGTTTCAAAAGAAATGGAGAGAAAGTGGTTTCAGAAATTACATGCTGGAAAAGCATTTCGCACTCTTTCTAAAACTATAACTAGACCAAGGGACTATTAAATTGGATTCGATTATTTAGTATTTATCGTATAGTAAGATCTCTTGAATATATAACTTCTTTCAGCGTAAAAATTGTCTATATGGAGTTAATATAGTAATTGCCTGCCTTTCACTGCAACTTCCATTATTTTATCATTTATAAACTATATAGTATTCTTCTTACTCTTATATCGTATGTTCTATCTTTAAAATCTGTGAATTGAATAGGCATTAGGGAGTACAGAGCAGTTAATTAAAAACAGTTGCTGCGTAAGTCATTCTGACCAAGATATTAAAGCTGACAGTAGATTAGAAAGTGTTAAGTCAATCGAAATCGATTGTTTACACGATCATAATTTTTTCCCCGACTAATGTGGTCTTGACAGCTCCTTGATGAGACGTCGTTTGGATGGCACCTGACCGTTCACAATTTCTGCTCCTTCAGTATTTCTTGTACGCGTAATAAGCAAATCTTTGATGTGTTGCACAATAAGAGAGATAGCAACTAAAAGAATATACAAAGTATCCGACGTTATTTAGAGTTAAACATCGGACAATAAGGAACCCATTGTTGCAAACCACGTGGATAGCAGAGAATTGAGAAAATGGAAAAAATAGTTTAGTTATATATATAAGCATTTTGTGCATTGCACGAAGTATCAAAAGCATTAAAAAATATTGCGGTCCTATCGATTTTTGCGAACTTAGGAACTTTTGACGTGAGTTGGAATTGCAGAATGACCGTTTGGGGGTGAAACCATGACGGAATTTCCTACAAGATCTCTGACCTTCTGTGCGATAAGTACAATTGCAACTAGCGACAAAAATAAAATCACAAAAATATACTTCTCAAATCTCATCTATTCCTTGCCATCCATTTCTCAAAATGATACGTGGAAATATTATAAACTATTCTCCGCAATTAAGTTTAATATTTTAGAATTTATTATGCCCAGATACCACTTGTCATCAAATTTGCTCAGCAGTCTCGTGTAACGCTTAAAAATTACTTTTTGCCACATACGCATGGAATGCCCAGTAAAGTGTTATACGTACTTAGTAGCAGTGTATAACTTCAGCAAAACATGACACTGACATTTTGAACAAACAATAAACAATGTATTTAGATACCTGGGACAATGAGTACTTTAAAATCATCGTAGGACATACCCGTATTGTCGGCACCTCTAGGTATTATGACATCTGCAAACTTCTTTGTCTGAAAAGCAAAACAAATACTTTCGATGACGATTAAATCACCATTTAAAA
>JAQFYC010004164.1:0-18094 GCA_034694165.1 Tomocerus mixtus | reverse complement strand
CAGCTGTTCGGTCAAGTAAGAAGGTAATTGACATAATGATATTTAATTGACAGAGAGCAGCCAGCAGCATGCGTTGCGGTGATCCAGCCGGTATGCTGCTCTCAAATCAGCTGTTCGGTCAAGTAAGAAGGTAATTGACATAATGATATTTAATTGACAGAGAGCAGCCAGCAGCATGCGTTGCTGTGATCCAACCGGTATGCTACTCTCAAATCAGCTGTCAGCTGTTCGGTCAAATAAGAAGGTAATATAATAGACATAATAATATTTAATTGACAATTGATTTTTTCTTTAAAATAGCAATACTCGTGTTTTAGCTCGTGTGCAGTGCGCTGTTCATATCGTAAGATAATGATTTATTAACAATAGAAAATGATATAATCTTTAAATTTCGCAAAGGCAAGGTACTATTGACTATATTCCACTACAAAGTAAAGTTATTCACTGAAATATTCAGTTTGGCCAATAGTTGTTCCATTGATTTCCAATTTTAGCCTTTTAACCTTAGAAATTTAGGTTTGCAGGCGCATTGGCTGTACAGATATAATATTGTCAAACTATTGTAGGCAACTAAAGTTTATTTTACCCTTTTTTCAGGTACTTTGGACTGGTTGTCGGTAACTTGGACAATACCGGCATATTCCTCGCCGAGTGTTTGGTATCCAGATAAATTCGTCAAAGTGTAATAAAGAGCTATAGATGCGTAATCGATTTTATCTTTCCACATCATCCAAAAGTTTTGACCTACATAATAAAATATATTGTGAGTGAGGGAAACAAGGCAAGGTAAGTACATATTTTATATTCCAATTAAGTAAACTATTAATTAAATACATATTTACTGGGAATACTTTGTTAGTTGGACACAATAATCGTTAAGTACTATAATAAGGCCTCACAAACATTTTATTAAACCTATCCTGATTATAATTTACCACCACATATCTCACCTAAGCAATTCTGAACAACTTCGTGGCATTCTTGTCGTATTATTTTGATGAAATCGTTGTCTTTTTGAGCAGCTCGGATTATCTCTGGAGGTCCAGGAGTTTGCAGTCCCATTGTGGCAAAACTATCAAGAGCCTATTGAAAATGACTTCATCTGCAGCTGCTATCGTCCTCTCTTTTCAATCCGATTCATCGGAAGACAGCCACTGAAATTTAAAGAACAGTTCAAACAAAGCTCAGCACAGCACCGATTATTATATTGTCAAGATCATAGTTGAGTATAACCACCAGTTCCGTTACGAGACTCAGCAGAGTTTGTGATTTCAACTTTACATGAACGGTTTCAGTTATCTTATGTACTGTGTCCAAACAAGTAAGTTTACATTATAATTAAATATGGTTTTAAATAAAAAGTACACATAATCTTTAAACACTTTGTTCTCCAACTAACATTAAAACAAATTGAGCTGATAACGACTGATAAGTAATGTTTATTAGGTTATGACAATCAGTTATTTATCTACAACGAAATCGATGTAAATGGGATCTGCAGAATAAGTACCATAATATCTCGAAACACCTGAAACTGTTATGGACTTTTTTGGAATGTCAACAAAATAGAATATGTTTACACGCAAAGGATGGAGAAGCCGGAAGAAAAATAAATAACAAATAGGTACCCACCTACGAAATAATGTATCCAAAGGTGACAAGATACTTTTCCCTTGACATTCAGAATCGTGACGAAGATTTAATTTCCGTGTCTATATATTTCAGTGTAAAATATCAGGCGAAGATACGAAGAAACCAAGGGATTGCCGGCGAAGTGTAATATAAGTCACGTTGCTACATTCAAGATTACCACGGGAGTAAAATAAGGAGGAAGATATTCTAACAATACGAAGAGCTTAGATTGTACGGATGTTATGTAATTGCATAAGAGAAAAATTGGACTACCAAGAAGAAATAATTGTTAAAGGAGACTCATTGTGGTTGAAACCAGCCAGCCTGTTGTGAGTTTAAGTTGGTTATCTGCATCCAGTTCTGTATCTGTAATCTGTTTGATACTATGTAGAGAAAGAAGAGGAATATTATGATGGTAATTCTATTAGGGTGTCGTAGCATTTTCCTAAGTTTATGGATAACTTAGTGGGGAATAGTATGAAAAAGGTGCATTAAATAATGAAAGGATGCTAGAAGCCAGTTGAAACTGCGGTTGAAACCGAACCCTAAAAAGGAGGAGACTTTGGCTACACTAGGAGGTCTTATCCTAAACACTCTTCATGTTCTGAAACAGGCGGCAGCTATCCATGGGAATGTGAGTTGGACTTGGATTGTTGGGGATTGCATTGCATTGCATATTGCAGTCAATTCTGTTTTCTGGTCTGGCCTGGCCTGCACTGCATGATGCCAACGAGCGAAGACCTAGACTAGACCACTTTGCTTAGGAAGAACCTCACCAAGATCCAAAATCCACCTCTATCTATACATACTTGTACTTTGCCTGTATTATAATATTATATTATATATGTCTATGTCATCCAGACCAGATCCAACCTAACACCAAACATAATACCTAATGTAATATTATATGATTTCCCTTATGTTGTTATATCTATAGTTCTTGAGTGACGCGTAAGCGCTTGCGGAAATGGTGAAAAAACAACCGACATCGCATCACCCAGTCAATCGAAAAGGAACCTACATAAGAAGAGCCTAAGAGACAATATTATTATCGTCATAGGTCCGTGTACTCTACCTTACATTTTACATACATATATCTGCTAGGTATTTTATATATCCCAGGCAGAACCAGAACCAGAAGAACTCATCAAACCAAGCCAAAGCCACCAACTGAAAGTAGGTACATTATTACATTACATGTAATATACTAAACTCTTCTATATGTATAATATGTAACTAATATACCTAATACCTACTAACAATATTAAGCTGCAGCAGTAACATACCTACTTACTTAACACTATGTTCCTTATATCATAATATAGAGAATACCTGACTTGACTTGAGTGCCGTGCCTGCCTGGTCTGACTAAGTTATAAGTTGAGTTGACGTTGACTCACTAGACTACTAGCCAAAGCCAAAGTACGTGGAGGAGGACAGGACAGGAAGCTCTACTGTACTGAACTGTACTAGAATATACATAGAAGACCGAACCGAAGAACGGGCGCCGACAGAATAGAACACATAATAACACAACAACGATCCGAATTTCTGTGCCCGAGCGAGCGAGCTGGAGAAAATCTAATATAAGGATAAGGAGAGCACAAGGTACGGACAGAAGAGTTTAGCATTTAGCCGACAACTCTCCGTTCTTTTTGGCAGGGAAGAATTTCCTCCTCCTCTACTCTAACTATTTGATAAAGCAAGAGAAGACAACTACAACTATCGCGCCCTAAAACTAAAGCTAACCGATTTCCATTCCAGTGCCACTGCCAGTACATTTACCATTTACAGTATTCCACAATTCTGCTGGAACTGTATCAGATTCAGAAGAAAAAGCCGAAAACAAAACCGTCGGAGCAATCAACAGCCTACTCTCGTTCGTCCAGACCAGACCAAGAGTCCCTCGTTTGATCTATTACCCACATCTCTCAATCGACAAGCAGAGCTTGACTGGAGAACTGCAGTACCTGCTTAGCAAGCAAAAGCACCTGAGTTTTCCTCTGGACTCTCTGGACATACTCTAACTGGAATAATAACTCAAAAATATTTATATGTACTACTCATTTCAATATTCAATCGATTCCAGAACATCTTACTCACTTTTGAGATTAATTATTTCTTCTAACAAATACCGGAGTGTCCTGGACAAAATTGTTACAAGTTTCACAGACACAACAGTATAGTGCTTTTGTCCTCGTTCAATTTCAATTGTGGTTCGTTCGTTTCTGAGTTTATCAGTCCGCCTTCCTGTAAAAATAATTGTGTATTGTATTGTATGTGTAAGTCAACATATTTTGATGACTCATTATACTTGAGGATAGAACAAGAATAATTATTATAGCTGGACGGAGTATTGAATTGAATGAACACAATTCCTTCACGTATTACTTATTAATAGAAGTTTTGGCTTGGGTGAATAAATTATATTATTATTATTATACAGTATACTTACTTTACTTACCAAGTAAAGTAAAGTAAGTTGGATTTGGATTGTAATTGACTTCTGTCTGTGTACTTTAGCTTAGTTAGTAGTGCTGAACCAAACTAACTATACCAAAACCACAAACTGTACAAGAGTCAAGTGGCCTAGCGCTAAAAGATAAACTATTGTACAACTCATCAACGTCTACTCCCTAGCTTCATTCAATCACCAAACCAACACCAATTATTAAATACTTCCGTCTAGTTATTTTAATATAGGTAACCCATACGGAGAACATTTTTAAACTTCAAAATTATTACATAAATGTGTGTGAACTATCTGAACTAACTGTGATTTCACCATTTAATTCATTATTACTCTGTGTAGGGCCTGACCTGACTCATCTTTCCATCTGTTTTCAATCCACAATTAAGTGACAAAGTTTATTCTTCAACAGTAAAGGTACGTTCAATTAATAACCATTTTTATACTTGCTACTTTAAGTTGAGCTATTTTCCTAACCTAGAAAAATTAATAAAGTTAAGGGGAACATTCCACCATTGATTCGTAATTAAAATAAAAGTCAGTTTAAATAAGTTGTACTATATTTGTATTAAGTATATTCCAATCTTTCAAAAATGTAAAGAATGTGGAAGTTTCTTATTTGTTTGTGTCCAGTATAGAATTAAGGCAGGAATACTTCTTAACGCGTACAAACAATAATTACGGACAAACTACGCATACAAATATTTTATATGATAGCTGGCGTGAATTAAAATGGTAATTTTATCAACATAGAATAAAGGTATATAATATAGATATAAATTATAATCAATGAACTCTATAGATTAATTGATAAAGCCCATTGTCACGTCCTCATATGGGTTATAGTAATAAACCGACACACTCTTTTATTTTTGTATAGACAATAGCCATATTATGTCAAAGGCAAAGTATGGCCTCTGTACACTAATCCACTAGCTAACTATAATATATTTTATTTGAGTATTGAGTTAAGTATAGGCCAAGAGATAATTTGCATTCAAAACTCATATTTCATATTAATTTTATTATGTATGGATGGATGATGGAGTTAGAGATGACGCTAGACTTCTCAAATGCATTCACAAAACTTTTTTTAGTGTCTTTTAGGCTTCGGCTTCACTTGAGTTGACTGCTTAAAAACATAGCAGACTTACACACTGCATACAAAATATATAATAATGGACTGACAATGAGGAAAATAAAAACAGACGCCTTGGTACATTAACTAAAGTGTAGCTGCACTCACTATTTAACATAACGCAGGCAATAACTAACTAAAAAACACACAAATGTTCTTTAGCTAATAGAGAAACTATAATTAACTTACCCTATTCCCTATATATACAGAGAAAACTAATATCTATCAGTATAAGTCGTAACTCGTAAGTCAAGTATATTGTAAAAATAGTATCTTAACGTTCTAAAGTATAAGGGCGAGTCAATCTTTTAGTAACACTTGAGTGATTATCCTCATCAAAAGTCAAGAAATATTGTCACTTAACTTTTAGATTCTACTTTGCATACCTAACAAAAGCTTTAACCATTTTTATGACCTTTGGCTTTTGGCTTGCGTTGAGCAAAATACAAATTGCTGATAAAACGTTAGGTAGAGGATTTGGTTTGTAAGTTTGTACTGCCTACTAGATACACTACTACATATCTCTAGTCTCTTCTGTCTTCTACCACATCTTATAGTATAGGTTTAACTAGCGTTCGTTCTAATTAATTAAATAAATACTAAAATGAAGATACGGTATAAAATAAACAACTTAGACAGTTTACATGTATATACATAAGGCAGTTCAAATATAAATACATAAATTAGAGCAAAATATTTAATAGGATTTGATGGAATGATTGAAGAAGTGTTTACACATTCCTTAGGTGTATGTTCTGTCTTTTCATTGCATACTTTAGATTACTTGCAATTAATTAGCAACGCTAACTGGCATTGGCATGTCTCCCTACTAGAACAAGATTTTAGTAACGAGCGTCTCTTCATCTCCTTGTTTGCAATCTTTGCATAAATGATTAGTTAATTGCAAGCGTTGATGCGTGAAACTTGTATTTGCCAATTTACAGATTGCTTAGTGATTTATAAAGCTAGTCAATCATACATAGTACAAGAATTATTACTAGTATTTGCTGTACAAATTGGGTTAGCTGGTTTGATTATCTATAGAACTAGTTTCTTAAATGTTAAAGGTAAGGGACGCTATAGAATTGAGCAGGGGAGTAGCTATTACTCCCGGGTATTTATATATTTATCGGACATAGTATTTGTCGTGTAGAGGTATTTTCATTCCTAGACTGTATATTATGTACTATGTGCGTATGTGCTTATGTATAGCTCTACACATTATGTTCATTTTAAAACTACCTTCATAAATATTGGCATGGCATATATATTGTGTGAGTGGAGGAGAGGAACTAGTATTTCTATTGAATGTTAGGTTTTCATACGCCAACTTCTAATATATGAGCAATAATATATTTATTTGGGAGCATTTCCCTACAATTTGGTAGATTTAACATTTCTACGTATATGCTAATTTCTCCGAATAGTATATATTTACTACTAGATGTACACGGTTGGCCAATTTTATATGATGAAGCAAGAAGGCCCTACCATGATACCATACCACCGTCTTAAACAATGGCGGAGGATGGAGCATAAATTTGTGCAATTCTTTGGAATTTAATATTTCTGAGAAGAACATGAACACGCGAAAACATTCTGCAGAGGCTGAGGGAGACCGGCAAAGTACCGTTGCCCTTGCGTTGCGTTGTTTCAGTTTCCGTTGGATGTTGGATAGGATAGAGAAACAGAAGAGGAACATTTATTTTAATGCTATGTGCAGGGTTGCACGTTATTAAATTCCATTATTTTAAATATTAGAGAAGCTAGCCGAAAATGTGTGAGTGACAGCTACTTTTGTATTCTTATCTCATCAAACTCTTTATGATAAATTGCATGCTATGCTACATCACTCATCTCATTCACTCAGCTGAGCTAACGTAAGTTCAGTTCAGTTTCAGTGTGAAATAAATAAGATTAACTGTAAGTTGTAAATTGCAATGTAAGTAAGAGTTAAGGGGCTCATTGTTAAAGTTCAACTGTAATACATATATTAGAACATAGCAGGCAGAAATAGAATTCGTTACATAATACTAGACGATGCATCTGACTTTGACGTATAAAAATATATGAAATAGTATCCTACAAAAGTACAAAGTGCAAAACCATGATCACAATTACATAATATTTAGATGTTTTTTCTATCTAATGTAATGTTCTATGCAATGCACAAATGAAATTCAAACAAATACTACATGTATGTAATAAATGAGTTTAGTTAGTTACTTAGCTACCTACAATTGTGCATTGCATTGCATGATAACTTTGAATTATAAGTATATATTTTATATCATGAAAACTCATTTATTTGTAGTCAGACTCACACAGAGGCGCTCACAGTAATAAGTGCACTATACTTATTACATATTTCAGTCTTAACGTATTATCTGAAGACTAAAACACTTAAACTACATTATAACTTTTCCCTGTTTAAGATCTTGTATAATATTCCTTATAACTACTAGAACATTCTAATATAAAATATGCATGTATAAATTAGCGGAGAGCTGAATCAGCTATAAATGATAGTTAAGCTGTACGAAATGGGATGGGAATTGTGCATTGAAGGTAATATTGAAATTGGAGGAAGAGTTGCTAGTTGGATGTTGGATTGGATAGCACTTTATTATCATCATGTAAGAATGAGTATTATTCGAGAGATTCCTATTTTTCCATAAATGATGAGGAGTTGTTAAGAGAAGTGAGGGACTTTAATAGTTTATAGGGATAACTAATCAATTCTATGGCAGTCAAGCCAGTCAAGCCAATGCGAGGAAAGTGAAGTGAAGTGAAATGAACGAAACGGAACAGTTTGGCAGAAATGATCATGATCCTATCCAAAGTAAGGGATGTTATTAAAGAAGAAGAAGAAGGTGGTATCCAATGCAATGCAATGGGCTGCTGGATGGCTTGCTTGGCATGAAAGAAAACCGTTGCATGTCTGAAAAATAGTTTTAGAGTTTTTGCTCATTTTCTTCATTTACTCTCGTCTTTCCATGAACTAAAGGTATGTATGTATTTCTAGCTTTATCTATAGTACGTTACATAGTACATACATTTCATTCAGTTTTAGTCTTATTCTTCTATGTTGTTGTCAAACCCTGAGCTTTTTAGCACGGGATTCATTTTCTACATCGTGTGCGTATAGGTACTTAGATTAGATGCGTTTTAGATCGTTAAGGTGCTTCGAAAATATCGTAATTTAAATGGCAAATTGCAGAGCAGCCATTTTCATTCAATGACAACGCTCTAACATCAATTTCTATATTTATTCGAAATTAAATGTTGTAACAATCTTTCCATACTCGAAATTGAAGGCTACTTGCCTTTGCTTTGCTACATAACCATTTCTACTTACTTATATAGGAGCAAAATAATGTACTATTATTATAGAGAAATTTTGGTACGATTACTACAAGCCCATTGGTTGTTAAACCTTTTTGCTTCTATGATTTGATTATATAGGAATAGTTGTTCCACCAATTGATCATATAGATGCCGATATAATGTAAAGAAAGATATTCTTTGCTTTCTTGTGATGGAATACAGTCACAGTAGTATTTTATTTCGACTAAGTAAGGCAACAACGTCAGTACAACATTATTCCAGGCACCGGGAAAATGTTTTCTTCCAAAAAATTTGAAAGCAGGCTTTTCGCCAATTTCCCCGCCCCCTACTTTCTATCTTATCTACTTACTTTCTGTATTTTTCGAAATGGAGAAAGCATTAATATTTCCCAGATTAGGCCCACCCCCTTCCCTCGATTTTCAAGAATCCTAGATGCCGGGATGCCAACTTTTCCTGATGCCTGCATTATTTACTTACTTTAGTGGGTAGATCATCTATATGTGTATACTAAATACAAATAAATGGACGGGTATGTACATATTATGTCTTATTATTATAGGTTAGGTTTTATTTTAGAAGAAGAATTGAGGAGGTGCAGGCAGAATAAGATGAATGTGCAAAGAGTAAAGAGAGAGAGAGTTATTATAAAGCTAAATCGAAAGCTAACTGCCATTCCTACTTAAACTTCAAGTTTCGTAACTTGCTCTAAGTATTTTACAACTACAACGGGTTTCCATTCCATCTCGCTCTCCTTCTGTCTAATTCATTGCTCCCTATTCTAATCTTCAATGTGAAGTTGTTCTTTTCAATACTCGACTACATATTACTATGCTGATCTCTAGTCTTAGCTCTTAGTTGTAGTTCTGATCTACCTAGTTGCTTCTGAGTTGTTTGTGAATGTAAAGAGGAGAAGAGAAGATGAACTGAAATGAAACTGAACTGGCTTGTTGGAGTTGGAGTGCAGGATGCTCCTCCATGCAATACGAAATACAAAATACAAAATACAACTCCAGATCCAGCCCAGCACCCGCTTATCGTTACAAATTTCGCTTTACAGCTTACGTTACACGTTACATTAGTATCTGTGTTATGTAATACCTTGTAATAATATAGCTGCGCTACGTAGATATACTATTCTATGTATTTATGTAGTAAGTGCACTGCTACTACTAATACCTAATAGCCCGGGTATGTAGATACATATATACCAAGGTAAAAAGATATAGAATTCATTTCAATGCTCAACCTTTTTTATTTCAGTCTATTACGGGGAACTGTGCAGTTGCAAACGAGTTAGAGTTAGCAATACTGTGTAGTGTACGTAGCTACTGATGTTAACAGAGTTTTCACTGATTCAGTTTTCCTTTTCTTCATCCTCTCTCCTAAATATTTCATTTGCATCTCCATTATTTGAATGCTATATTATGTATTTTATCTTGTTGTATGTATGTTAGCCCTCTTTTCTGCTCTAGTTAAGTAGACAGTAGTAACAGTAGACATTTGAACTGGCTAGGCAAGGACAAATGGTAAAACTGCTAGGCTGTGTGTTGTATTTGTATTTGCACAATGTATGAAGTACTTTGACATTATTGATACTAATATTACTACTATTTTAGAGGATTAGAAGATGTAGTAACAATATAGTTAAGTCTCTCCTTGGCATTTAAAGATCAAGTAAACAACGGATCAGGAGATTCGTAGCTCTCTGTCCAAGGAATACAATTTTTTTCTTGACTTAAGTCCAAATGTCATGCTACTATACATATACTGGAATGTATAGGTTTGTAGTGTTTTATTTATGATATACACAAGTATTATGTACGTATAAAATATGTGTGTAGTGTGCAGTACATGACTTTGACTGTGGTCAGCAGCATCAAGCTCAATTTGGCGTGATTTTCTTGTCATGACCAAAGTGACAGCAACTAAACAACTTTTTCGTTCGACTCGACTTACTGACATGCTTAGGTTTATGTATTAGTGTGTGTGATGTAGTAACTTGCATAAACTTCATTCACTCACAATCAGTTCGTTGTGTTGTGTATGCACTTAATAAATTATAATTAACTGCAGTGCAAATTCAATTTCAGCAAAGTTGTTTGTCTGTAATAATGTACCGCAAATATTAATATGTATGGTCCTATGGTGCATGTTCCTAATTTTTGCTTGTGTGATTTCATGTTGAATTTAAAATCAAAGCAGAGCACAGCACAAAGATCTAAAAGATTACAATCGTGTTATCTTGGAATCTGGGAAAGCCCCAAACGCCCAAAGGCTGACTTGCTTGGCTAAAAGCATTTACATATCTGCATTACCATTTGCATTTTGCACATCACGCCCAAAGTACAAAACTTGGAAATTAGGGCAAATAGTAAAACGGGCGGGAGAATAATCCGAACTCTGAATGTTCCATAATTAAGTAGGTAGTAATCCTCGAACTATGTATACATAAATGAACATATTATATGCAGTAGTAGGCAGTATGCTTAATTTTGTCTAACTATTGATGTGGCTAAGTACAACAGCTACTTATACATTGTTTGTAGATTTAGGTAGATGTAAATAGGTACATATTTATATGTTACATTTTGCACTGCCGGATCCGACCGGGACGAAGGAGAATGATATACTTTATATTATTAATAATAATGGGAGAGATGCGATGTAATGTATGTATGAAGTTCCATTTAGTTAGTGGTTCATTTCCAGTTCAGTGTATTGTATTTATGATATAGGAAGGAAGCTGGCTGCTAGCTGGCTGAGTTGACTAACAATAAGGTCGGTTGAGTTCAGTGTTCAGTCCAGTTATCAAAGAAACCCATTTCGTAATTATGGATAGCAGCTCTATATGGGAAGAAATGAGCGACGAGAGAGAAGAGCTCGAGAATAATACGGTTCATTTGAGCTCAACTTGTCAGTTTTGTTTGTAGTGTGAAATTAAAGGAACTGAGTTTATATTATGCTAAACAATGATCTCCAGTAGGAAAGTAGGATTCCAATTGCAATCCAGAGCACAACACAGTAGTTAAACCAAATGCAAACTAAAACTAAGGAAACTACTGTCTGTTATGCTCGTAAGTTCTTCTGTAGTACTATGTGTAACAGTAATGTAACGCGAATGTAATGTAGTCTTCTTTACTTTAGTTTGCTTTACTTACTTTTAGTTAGTGTGCCATACTGTTATGTAGTGTTCTGTTGTTGCAAAGTTGTAATACAGTAATACAGTGTTAGGTAATGTGTGTTGTGGAGATAAACGAACCGACACGAAGTATAAATTACTAAACATGGCCAAACGGACTGACAGGAAGCTCATATATATACATACTTAATAGACTGCTCAGAACATTACAATCTACAACAGTTCAGTCATCAGTCAGTTTACATGCATGTGTGTACACTTTCTTCGCTTACACGACCATTATATTACATACAAACATAATCTATACATCAAGGCAAGGCAACGCGAGAAACAACAACGAGACGAGGCAACAGTCTGCTTAATTCTAGTGAGACGTGGCTTTTTACGGTTCTTACTACTTTCCCATACTTACAACAAGTAGGTAGTAGGTAGGTAGTAGGTACACACCGTAAATTTTATAATAAATCCGTTGTATACAGACAGAAAGGCAAATGATAAGATTACGATAATAAGATCAAATATTGTGACAGAAGCAAGGTAGCCAAAATGTATATATATGGGGGCGCTATATAAAATATTACAACTTTAAGAATATACCTTGTATTTGGCTATGCACTAGTGAAAATCTGGAAAACGGGGAATGTATCTTCCGTGGATGTATGCATAAGTTCCAAGGAAAGAGGACACCGCCCAATTGGCGAGACTAGCATTTGTTAAACCTCACAATTTTTTGAAGGCCTTTTGCTTTTTAATTTGTTACGTAGTATGTTTACGGAAATACTATTGTTATGGTTTGCCAGTAATCAATATACGTATATAGGTATCAACAAAAAGATAGTGTCGCCAAAATTGTATGTCGTGTATCAGGAAATAGGGAATTTATTTGGAAATTTACGGTATATTTGTACTGGAGTTTCAGATAAAGTCCTTTAACATTTTTCTTTGTTACGTATTAAAGTTATGATAGTATTGTAGCTAAAGAGATAGGAACTAAAAGAAATTGTGGATACATAATAGCAATATTTAATAAGTAATAGTCGGTAGGTTAATTTAGTCAGGCTAGGCTAGGCCAGGCTGTTATGCTGTACTATTTAGTTTAGGAGAAGGAAGAATTGTACTTAGCGTGGTTTCGGTGATTGACTTCGGTTCACTACTTCGTGCTCGTGGCACTGACACACAGCTTGTCTTGCCTTGCCAAACCATCTCGTGCCACTTACTAGTCTAGTGAGTGTCCTCGCCATGTTAAACTTTATGGATTTTTCCATGAGTAGAGCTTCTTATATTTATATCAAGTAGGTAACTGTGTTCAATGTTAGTTATTATGACATTATGAGCTCTCTTCTGATAGCTGTTAGACCCGCTTTACTTTTATTTGTATATATACTTACCTGTGAATTACTTAGGTACGTATATGTACCGGACTAAATAAAAATAGGATAAATTACATACGTATAAGTAGCCAATCATGATTTAGCAGAAATACAATGGGACCACCACTCGCCATAAAAATTGCGTGTTCATTAGTCCATTCATATGAATATGTGTATAGAGTGTGTATGTATAGTGTAGAATTAGGTTGAGGCATGTAACTAATTAATTAACAAAATATCATAATAAATACATTTGCCAATTTGCATAAATATTCCTTACCTTAGTAGCCTTAGCTGACCAAACCAGGGTTGGTGTTGGTGCATTGGGTTGCTACCTACTACAGTGTATAGAGTACCTAACAGCAGTGCCAATTAGCTAATAGCATGCTTTTCAGGTATTAAAGACATTCGCATAGCACGGCACATGAAAACTTTCACATTTGGCCAAATCAATTTATTCAGGTAGGTTCAGAAGGTTGTTGCGAACAAGTTGGAACGCCTAGGAAAGAATTCGATAAACAACTATGTACTTAGTACTTAGGTGCATGTGTATGCATTATGTACTTTCTATGCAAATTGCAAATATGTTTTCAAATATATTATTTATAAATAGTTCCCCAAAATTATATTGATCTCAAGAGAAATTGTGCATATTACACAAATATCATGCAAATTCAAATCAACTGCAATGACTACAGCAATATTTTATATAGCAGTCAAGCTAACATTCGTAAAGGCAGGATGAGATGAAATCCTTTGCTGATTTATTCTGTGTTGGGTATTCTTGCATTCGAATTGTACATATTGTAAGTGGGTGTTGGATAAATAGGTTCACTTCATATATAGAACAAGTTTGGGAGAAAGTTTTGCAAATAAGTTGCGTTTGGCAAATCTTTCCATGTTGTTACGTAGAGTTGAAACTAAATAATTGGAAATTGTGAAAGGAAATTGTTCGGAAATGTTAGGATTGGGTGCCACAGCCCAGCACACCGCAGAAGAGGATAAGAGGACAGACAGAGATTTGAATTTGAGTAATAGTTCGTAATTATTGTTGAAGGCGATTTAAAGGAATAACTTCCTACACATAATATGTAGGGAAATGTAAGTCTTAATCCAATTCCAGCCTTTCCATTTTCCAAGTGTTTCGTCAATTCAGGTACAAACATCTCTGTAGATTCAAAAGGAGATTAGAATCGGATTGACGATGGACGTAGGAAAATTGTCCAATGTTTAACTGACTTGCCGTAGTTAGTATTCTACTAGTAATGTATATTCCCTGCTCTACTACCAAAAGGAAATACATACACGCATGGGATTTAGGAAGATTGGAACTTTTGTGACATCATCAGCTCAAATCCCAATAATCACACTTTCATCTGACCTATATAAAATGCAGGCGTCTAATATAAAATGTAATGACTCGTAGTCAAATGCCATCTCATACATTACATACCATACATTCATGTGTATGTATGTAGAGAGTGGAGAAGAGGCTAGAAAAGTAATTCCCAGTGGTTTCGTTTCACTGCCGACATAAAATTTCTTTCAATCTGATCGTCAAACATCGAAAGCATGAACACCGCTAGAATTGCATATCAGAATCAGTATCAGTATGTACTGATATATTGTGATATTGTATAAATAGATCTCTAGTTGAGTTGAGTGACTAATGTAATGTAATGCAATGCTATATAATGAAAATGACGGAAAACTACAACACTGACTAAGAGTACAGAAGAAGTGGACTGGATTGGATTGCAAATGTGTTACGCTCCGTTGCGACTTGTGTTATGTTAGCATTTTAGCATCAGCTTAGCTATGTATTGTAGATAGACACTATTTATTATTATGATATGTAGTATTAGTAGGATGATGGGTTTTTGGGTTGACGAGAGAGAGACGAGAATGATTTGAATCGGCACATATTTGTTTTACGACCCTTAGCTTTCAATCCTTTAGTTCTTCATTCATATCTTCTTTCCTTCTTCTCGTCTAGATTGCCAGTTTAATGTTACGATGTCGATTCCATGTCTCATTATTATTATTATAACTACTAACTATTGACAATGCTATTCCTATCCGAAGCAAAATACATACGTACCTTAGTGTAATAATAAAATATATGTATAACACTAATACTAATACTAATGTGCAATTCTCCCTTGTTCCTAATTTTATGGCATCGTCATTATTGAGTAATATTTAGTTTAGGATATAGGAGATGAGAGATGATCATTCCAATTCACTGGAAACTGGAACTGGATTTATAGACTTATATACTTTTAAGGAGGATACATAAATAAATATATGGCTGAAATATATATTATATATACTTAAAACTTAAAGAAGAATGAGTGTGTGTGATGTGAGTGAACTTGCTTCGAATGGACATTGTACAAAATATAATGCAGTTAGTAGTTTCATCTCATAAAGCAAAGTAGTACACCGTATGCGTGCCAATTCATGTGCATGCCCATGCCAAGCCAAACTACTACCAACTACTACTTATGTATTGTATTAGTAGTTTAGCTAGGTACTGTACTTACTACTTACCCTTTAGTTAGAAGTAGGACAGAAGAAAATTATTCTAGTGATGTACTACGTAATCGAGAAATCAACACCGCCGTCGATTCGATAGTGGAGATCTCTCTGGCAAAATTTGAAGTATATAAATTAAAAGTATATTTCTGTGTGTAGACAAGACGGTACAGGGCACAGGGAGAGAGCATTGCATTGCACACGTATTGAGTTACGAACTTGATGTGCTCTGAATTTTCTCGGAATGGTGTGCTCTGAATTATCAATTTTATCCACCGTTCACCGTGTGTATTAATATTTTGTAATACCTACGTTATTTTTATGCTTTCCCATTTATCTATTACTCATGCTAGACCAAGCGAGTTAATGCTAAAAGTTATCTAAATATATGGCACACAGTATGGTTTTTAGTATAGTACATGATATCTCAATAGAAATGATATGACATGACACATGTAGCTTCTTGTTCTGTTTATTTCAATTCAGTCCAGTCTCTCTGTAATATCATGGAGTTATTAATTACCAATAGTAAGTTGTGTAAACACGTAGCTGCATAAGATAAAGTACTAATTGTTGAATACACAACTTTTCTACGAATTTTCTACTTTGTTTTCTGAAGAAAGTAGTAGGTACTTGGATATTTCAGTTTCTTTCTAAAGGGTTTGCTCTTAAAAATGTCCATTCATCTGTAAATAGTATATTTGTATTCTATTTCGATGTTTAGTTAAATTATATTGCAAATAATACCATAAAAACACTGAACTAAAGTAAAAAAATACTTTTAGGGTGTCCACTGTCCACCAAATATAAAATTCCAGATTTTTTGAAATCTTGCAGTCTAGTTTTGTAAATGGTCGTGCAGTCGCGAATCTGTATCATGAATAAGTATCACTAAGGCTTTAATTATCCACAGAGAATTGCAAATTATAATATTGTCGAATATATCGGCTATTAGAAATTATGGTACTTCACTTTCAAATTCTAATTTGTCAAGAAAAGAGAAAAGGTAGCAAAAAATCCGTATGAGGGTCCTACAGACTTGTGATTTGTTTTTTGGGTCACCCTAAAACCCTACAGATTGTAACTGTAATTTTCGTAGGTAGTTGACAGAGGAAAGTTTGTGAAAGTGAGTTGGATTGATATTAATGTTGAGAGAGAGGGATAGTTTTGTGTGTGTTAGTTTAGCTGAAGTCCATCTTATAACAAGTAAGTAAGTACTAACGATAAGTACACAATAGAAGGAGAAGAATTGAGGAAAGAGATGCAGAGGCGGAATTGGAGTAGTAGTCGAGTGGGAGAAAGTAAGAGAAAGTAGGGGAAGAGAGAAAAGTGTATAAAGTGAAAGCCCAGCAGTCCAGTCCAGTGTTCTGTTCATCAAGATTTAAGTTTGAGTTCTTAAGTCTGCCTTAGCCTTGTGTGCTTCTACTTCTACTCTATCTAACTCTAATGTAAGAGTAAGGAAGAAAAGAGCTACTCAAGATAAGTTAGCTGCATGACTTGACTCAGTTTGGTTTGGTTTGGCCCACTAATGCGAATGCGAAGGAAAAGGGAAGAACGTCAAGTAGCTTTCCTCTTTCTCCTCCAGTCTCTTCTGCTGTGGAGTCTGGACTCTGGAAGAGTTTGACGCAAACGAGGAATATTATCATATATTGCCTTATTTTATTTTGGCTGCAGAAAAGTGTGTGCTGTGGTGGACTGAATTGGATGCTTTCGACCTGCTTTCCACTGCACCAATTTCAAACACACACCAACCACTGCGTATAAACTTACTTTACTACGACTACAGCTACTAGCAGAATACAAGCATTGCGTTTATTTTTGTGATGCAATATGCAATAGAACACAAACATGAATACAGTACTTTTTACACAACTGTGTAAAGTGTACCTACCGTATAGTAGAAGTACATACATATTATGTAATTGTAATGTAACCCTTCGCATCCTGGCCTTGCCTCCATACTCCATGCATGGCCTTACTATGGTACATCCCACATGGAAAAATATTATTCACTCACGTACTTGTACTATACAGTATACTATATTATACTTGCAAAGTACCTACTACCTACCTATCTGAGTACCTGAGTACCATATCTGTAAATTGCACAATACTTGTACACGTATTTAGCTACAGCTACGTTTTTGAAAGAGGCTGTGTTGTAATATATGTACGCAATTGTAAAAGAAAGCCATTTTGCAGATATTTCAATTCTGTAGACTTGCCTGCTCTTCGAATTCTTTACATACATTGAGGATACTTGAGAATAAATAAGTGAAACCCTGTAGAGCATGTATAAGTATAAGTATAATAGATACTTACACGGAAACGGAAAAGTCCAACTGTCTTAACTTAACAAATAACATTTGTATCCCTACTCAGCCTACTCACAATCAGCAAGGACGGGATGAGAGTTTGATGTTTAAAACTTTGGGAATTTCCTCAGCTGAGATGATTTA
>JAQFYC010004163.1:0-18096 GCA_034694165.1 Tomocerus mixtus | reverse complement strand
CACTCTACCCATTTCACTAGATTGGAGTTAATTTAAAGTTTTTACTTTAACAAATGCAAAAGGACAAATATTATGACATATTAACAGACCACGATATTACCTAATATTCCAGGATTGTAATTACGTACAGGTTATATTTGTATATACAATTCCATTCTACTTTTTATTTTGCTGCAGGATAGCCAGCGCAATCCAAGATCTGAATTTTATATTAAGTTTACATAAAAAATAATTGATTTAATTTTTGGTTCTTCGTTTGTTAATTTTTAATAATGAAACCATTATTCATCTTAAAATGGTGTTCATATTCCTTCCATTGCAAAACAAATTAGTGAGACAACGAACGTCATTAAATACTTAAAAAACTTATATTTTACACAATCATACTGCTATAACGAATGCAACTATATGCGAAAAAATTGTGGAAACAGTTTTCCTACATAATAGCCTGCGGTAATGAAAAACTTTTTTGAGAGTATCAATACAGACAATATCTAGAGGACTGCCAGAAAGTGTAGATATTATATTTATTTTACTTTTCCGTAATGCAGCATATGTCATAACACCAGCATTTTACACTAATATATTTCTTGAGACATTATATTATTGTATTCTTCAGTCTTGACTCTTACAAATATGTTTGTGTATACTACATTGTATTGACGCATGTGTTTACTGAGCCGAAAGGAAACAAAAGTGAACGGGGGAAAACGTAAATGTCCAACATTCAGTGAACCACTATATAACAGAGTTGACAGCAATGAGCAGCCAACTGAACGCATACTAAAGGAATACGAGTGTGAATTGTATCATGCAACGCAATGATACACTGATATGGTATAGTAGTAGTGATATAACTTGGATAACTTATTTTAGCTGATCTATCAGATTGATCCTTATCCTATGGAATATACTGTTATTTAAATGAGCTTAAATCTTGATAAAGCTTAAATTTTGTTGCTCCCATTCTCATTAATTAATAATTTCGTCAACGATGTACGTCAGAAAAACAAATGGTGTATTGTATTTTGCAGTAATTGGCTAGAATATTTATTTCCAGGAAGAAAGCTTCTTACGTTTCATCATTTTCTCTGTTATTTGTTCACTTACCTTACTAGTATAATACAAGTAATGGGATGTTATTACAGTCACATAAGTTGACATTTGTTGTTTGTGAGGTCTCTCATCCAATTTTAATTGAAATACGTATCATCTCTCATTATTTTTAGTTGGATGCCTCTCCTGTTTTGAAACTCAATGCATAATCTTCAATGCTGTAATTAATTCCGTTTTGTTTTCTGCGTATTAACCTTTGTGATCTTATTTCTCGGTCTCAAAGCTTATCTAATCAAATGAAAATCTGAAAATGAAACTTTGATATAGGTAACATATATTTAAATAGGTTTACATTATCTCTATAAATTATACTGACGTCATGCTATATCAGAAATTACATCATTCGGAGAATTATGAGAAAAAAAAATTTACCTATGTTTTCTATAAGCTCGCCTGAAGGGAAGGTGAATTTCTTGTTTGTGATACGGCTAGAATACAACCAACTCTTTTGCTTTATAAACCAATATAAGTAGTAGCTGTTAAGTAATCACGATATATCATATTTCTTACAAGATAATTATCAATATCTCTATGTAATTTCATTGTATACTGTAATGTTATCACTTTTTGGACTGCAGAATTGTGTGGAATATAAAACATTTATGAAAGTCTGTAAACTCGATAATTTAATTATCGATTTGTGTAATTTGTCTGTAGATACTCTGCTTGATATTATTTCTTGGAATTGTGCAAAAATGAATTTCCAAAGATTGTTCACTACATTAAAAAATTGATAATACAATATACGACATTAGAACATATATTCGTAATTTAGATATTCGTTATGGTAAGGGTTTGCAAAAAAGTATGTCATTTAAAAAGCAGGGGAAAAGCGTGCTTACATACATTGACGCAAAAGATTAACATTTTAAGTCCTAGTTATGACTTATACTACATCCTGATGATGATGATGCGTAGGTTATGCCCTGTACAGTGTGTACAGCTCTACTTTACTCAAATATATGAGTGATGTCAGTATAAGAGCTTATCTAATTCAGTATTCCAGCAAACTTGCTAAAATAAGTAGGGAAATAGCAGCAGTTGTCTATGGAGCATAAGGATATGCAGATTTTGCTTGGGGAAAGTTAGCTTCCTTTTCACTTTATTTCATCTGCGTATCTACGTCATTGAAGTGGAGTCATGTCAGTGTGTCGGTGAAATCTGCAGGTAAAAGTAAAAAGGCTCCTGCTCACCATGAATAATAAACAGCTCGTATGTACTACAGACAAACGAGATGACCTGGCTTGACTGCCATGCCCTGTCTGCCTGGCTTTGGATCATCGCTCATAAATTCATACATCCTGTTTACTAATACCTAGGTATCTACTTAACCTACTGAATTACATACATACATTTCGGAATGCTAACTAAATAAGTAATATAAGGATACTGTAACATACTTAATACATCTCTTTGGTCCATATGTGTTGTATACACTCTAATAATATACAGAATAACTAACTAGCTATTCCCTTTGTAGTAGCTAGGTATACTGCTGATACTCTTATTAACTATACATATTAGTGTATTTGTGTGATACATTAATATAGTACTTACTATTTCGTCTTTCCTTTCAAAGGATTCTGAATCTAGTGCTGCAATTTAGTTTATTACCAAACAAGAGACCAGGAATAAATTAAATAAGATTTAATTACTTTTATGGTAGCACAGAAAGCATAATATCTGTCTCTAATTAGCGAAAGGCTAAAAACAGATAGAACGACTGCTGTATTTTATAGAAAATCCTAATCCTGGAGTTGGCAAATATTATTTTGTTATAATCCGTTACTTTATCTCAGAAATTAAATTAAATTTAAATAATAGTCTGAACATTACTTTGTCATGAATTGGTAAAGTATAAATATTATCGATTTAAAATTTTAATACAAAAAATAATAGTTAAGTTAAAAAATGGTTTCGCATGTAAATTGAATTTGTATTTACATATGAATTTGCATTGTCTTCGTCTTTTGTGTCCTGTTAACTAACTAGACGCCAGACCAAACTGACTAACTGTGGTTGGCTATCAGCTAATGTAATGATGACTCTGAGTAGGTAAAAGGAATAGCCTCTGGGACAAAATAATTATTTCCTGGTATCCGTCTGTCATGAACTTCATGCGATGTGCGCACTTAACATCTATTGTACATCATTAGCCATTCTACGTATTACTGTATATACTGTACTACTTATTATCTATCCGTATTGCTCTTTGTATTTTTAGCTTATTACCTAAATAAATAGCATGCAAGAATTCTTATTATGTTGTAAACATCTCAAAGTGATGGAAGTAATTTGAAATTCCTCTCTTGTAGTTTTCTTTGGTTTCCTTTGATTTTCTGTCGCCTTTAGCGGATATCATTTTAGCATAATTCGTATGCAACTACTTAGTTTATATTAATGTAGAGAGATAGATCAGCTCTGGTACACTCTAATGCTTAAGCAAATAGAGATATGTTATTTAATTATTTAATAGTACTATAGTTACAATGTGAAGAGAAATCAAATGGTAGGGAAGCTCTAGTATTCTAAGGCTAACTAAGATTTGTGTTGTAACATAAAAAATTGCTCACTTTTGCAACCTTACAAATAGTGAATAGCGTTAAGCATCTCGTAATGCCAACTACTTTAGGTTTTATGACTAATTAGTATACTTAAGGGCAATGCTGGTTGTAATTGACAATAGAGAATCGTATTTTAAAGCATATTTGTGCCCCAAAAACTTAAAATGCAAAGATTGGACTATTGTATAACTTATTCATTTATATATATCTGACTTTTTATATTGTTTATTCATAATAACAATGCTAACCTATATAATCGTTCTGCAAAATATGGAACATTTGTACTTTAGGCGCATAAGGAACGGAAACCACAAAATACTAAAGTCGCACAAAGCAACTTTTATTCTAATGGAGCTGTGTGATTGTGTGTGGTGTGGTTTTCTGTTTGCTTTCCTAATTAAGGGCAGTCTAACTCACTACTCATACTGCTATTAGTGTTAATTGAAAGCGGAAGTTTCCATAAAGGTGAACTAATTATTGAAAGCCGTGAGTGGTGGCGCAGGGCAAAATAATTTGTTATGTATTTATTGCTCCAATTTCAGTATACCTAATCACTATCTCCGTTTGATGATTGCGACTCAGGTGGTTGAGTGTTATGACATCTCAAATATTTGTATGCGCATTCATTTGCAAATTGATTACATTTTCTTATGATCTTATTTATATAACTTCGCGGTTTATAGAATAATATATACTAGTTAAGCAATATTGCTTATATGGTTATATCACAATCTGAATGTTTTCCAATTATTTCTTTAGTAAACTGATCCCATGATTTTCGATAAAAATCCTTTTACTTATTTTCGTACTTACATAATTAGTATATTAGAAATTACATAAAGATGCCAATTAGGCTGATTACTATTATTTACATAACATAGTTCTTAATTTTAACACATACTGTCAACTGATATAAGTAGGTTTATGGTACTTATGGATGTTTTTTACTATTTTAACAATTTGTTATGTCTAATCTGCATTTTATTTTACGCCTACATTACGCAAACACAATATTCCTTTAATCCTTTGGCTTGTAAGTACTTTTAATTACAATTTTTCATTTAAGTCATGGAAACTTACGAAACACTGTTACATAACATATTATGTATGCCACATGCCAGCGTAGATGGGAAATTAAGCAAGAGCAAAATTATATAACATTACTTAGAAAACTATAAATTGCCAAAGGGTAAAATACATATTAAGCAATGCCCACAGGAATATTACTTAAGTTAATTAATAAGAGTAGCACTGAAATCAATTCTGAGCATTTCCTGCCTCTTACACTATGAATACAGTAAAAATAATAAAACAAGAGCAGCGTAAGCTATAAGCTGATGTCAACTAAAGTGTCTCTTGAAAATGTCATATTGCTCACAACAGAAAATGTCTATTGTTATTGGAGTATAGCTATAAAGGTAAATGAAGCGTTTTAATTGAGAAAATTAATTGAATGGTTTTGTTTTGTCTATTTTGCATACATTGTTATGGTATGGAGAGTGTAGGACATTGCGTAATTGGAGTAATGTCTCATGCTTGTCAACTCACATAATATACTTACTCCACGTCAGATTTAATCTGAACGTTGTAGGACAAGTAGCTTCTATTTGGCTTTTATGACTCTATTATCGTTTAGTTGCTACAACAGAAACTTGTGACTCAATGTGAGACTGTGGGCTATATTTTGGGTGAGCGAATGCAAATAAACTCAAGATAGAGATAGATTGGATAAGTGGATAGCTTGCATACTCCATGTAAATTCTACTTTGTAATTGCCCCCATAAATTTTCCAATTTTATTTTTCCATTTATGTACCACTTTATATAGCAGAGACCCTAATTGTATTCTCTAATGTGTGGCAAGAGCATTATTCTTTAGTAACGTATTTCTTCTCTCTGAGGCCCACCCTCAGTACCAGAACTTCTACTTCTCGAGGCGAATTTTTAAGAAAATTATCGATACCTAAAGAAACTGACTACATTTTTACAAAGGTAGCGGAATCATATCGACACAGACGAAATTGTTTAAAAAATTATCGAAATCGATCGACAGTGAGACGATAAGAATTCAGGACGAATTGAAATCGAGATTATAACTGTCATTTCGATCCCACCTCTAGTACCTAGCACGAGGTGGTAAAATAGTAATTACTTGAAAGTAAATATAATGCATTTATCCAATATCTACCTAAGCTGTAATTTATACTAGTTGTAATACAATGTATCCGAAGAAGGTAGTAAATGTCATTATTTAGTTAGTGCTATGTAGTACTTTGTAGTATCAATGTTAAAAAGTGCAATAAAATAAATTATAGGCGACTGGAGGAAACTATTCTGTAAGTATGATATATACTGTATAGGTATACATAATGTAAATATATCTGTACATTACATGGAACATAAAATGATAAACACTAATTGTGTTTTCTTTTTATTGCAAGTTGACTTTTAGTTTTTAGTGCTTTTAGTTTGGCGTCGTTTTATGTAGATTATTGTATTTGTATTTGAGAGCAGACGTGGCAATTACAGGGAACAAAACCAACTGACGATAAGCAATTGTAAGAATCGTGTAATTCCCCCTCTGCGTGCGTGTTCAGTGATTTAAATGACATTTTTAATGCTCTCGGCTAATTTAGCTATCACATCACATCACCAAACTCATCTTAGCTTATACACACAATAATCATGAATAAAACTAGTTAACAAAGCGAGGAAATTGGTGGAAAAGCTTCTTATGGAACCGAAGTGCTACAAAGATACATCAAAAATTATTTTATGCGATCCTTATACAAATTCTGTACCTTTAGGAGAAAAAATACAAGGAATATATACTGTGTTATATAGGTAAAATGAATGAAATATATAAAAAGAAGATCATAAGGCGATTGTAAGCTGTTAGTAGAAAAGAAAATGAAACTGCGGCTCGACTCGTATCGTAATCTTTAAGTGTAGTTAGAAATGTACATAAGTATGAGCAGAAGATCAAATGGAGAAGATTGGTGGACGGGAGTGGAAAGCATAAATAAATGTGTGTCTTTCCCATGTAGGTATTGTATTGTTGGTATTGGTGTTGGTGTTGAGATGACATGACATGAGTACTAATAGAGTGGACTGGACTGGACAAAGCTGGAGCAAAGAGGACACAGAGAGCAAAGCAACTGGATTGGCTTTCGCTTGTCTTGTTATTTGGTTGAGCTACAGCTGAACTCAACTCGTCTTGAAAATTCAAGATGTTAGACTCGTTCTCGTTTTCTGAAGATTGCATTGGCTTTGGCCTGCATTGGCCTATGGCTGTGCCTCGGCTGAGGTTTCACTGTCCTGTCCTGTACTGTCGCATCCTATGTGTTGGTGGGAATTAAGGCGAGGAACGGCTGGCTTTGCTGGAGGAAGGGAGGGAGAGAGAGGAAGAGAAATTAATGAAATGAATTGAGTTTTTTGTTGTTAGCGACCAAGGACGAGGGTTATTCTACAATATTATTATGGACACAGTACAGCATACTATCCTTTACATACTACTATATATACGGTATACACTAAAGACTCAACTTCCCTCTTTTAACTTCACTAACCTTTCAGTTTTAGTTTAGAGAGCTCGCTTTCTAGAGAAAACACCGTAAATGTTGTAATCACAACTGAGTGCACAACAATCGTGAAATATTCTAAATGCAATCTCGACTGAATTTGAAACTTTAGGATTTTTGCAGCCCATGCCAATTTATTCTGGAGAAAATATGTAAATTAATATTTTTTTCAGTTGTTTATCATTGTAGAACTTGTAATATGCGAAATTTTAGAGCTAAATGTTCCATTGCAAATTTAATTTCTTCAGAATACTGTATGTGTCCCTATATTTGTACTATACGGTTTTAAAAAGTATCTATACTATATAAGTATTGGTTGTGTGGATGCCTTTCTCTGTCTATGTATTTATTACTTTAGTAGGTAGTGTGCAATTGAAATGGGATAGATGTCCGGGGTATGGATGGGATGCTGCTCTATCTTATTATAGTTAGTTTGAGTTTAAGTTAAGTCCTTGTCATGGAATTGGGTTCGGGTCTTTCCTGTCTTCTCTTGTCTCCGATTTATTTTCTTTGTTAGTTCACTCGCTGTGTTCTTGGCTCTTCCGTCCTTCCTTCTCTTCTCGGCTTGGCCAGACCAGACCAGGCCAGGCCAGGTTTACGTACATAAATGGCAGACTCTCTGCTGCCTGCATCCTCAACTTGAGACTGGCTTGGCTGTTGTGTCATCATGTCGTCGTGGAAAAAAGGAGAGGACTACGTGACCACAGAAACAAATTTTAAGCGTCCGAGACGTGCACCGAATAATTGCAAGGAGTTTGTGTTTTGTTTGTGGGGACGGAAGGAGCGAGAGACGCGTCGACGAAAGGCCGTCCATTTATTCTTCCCTTCGTCGGGCCTGCCTGCCTGCCCTGCCCTGCCTCATTTGGTTCACTGCACTCAACTGTCCTGCCATGCCTCTAGTATAGTTCACTGGGCTACAGAGGACATACAAATACAACTGAATTCAAACCAGTGTTTCTAAATTTGCAATTTTTTAAAAACCAGGGCCAAAAATTAAACAAGTTCACCAGAAATCCCGAATTAAAAATTTCCACAGTATTTAGCTATCCCACAAAAAATTGGAAATATTGTTTCCAAACAGCTGCCAATAGTTCAATTTGCTTTCTTATCGGATTTTAACCAACTTTCGCAAATAAAACATGGAATTTTGTATATATTTACAAAAAGACATTAGAAATATAGCGATTTATTCCTAATTTGATAGTTATATGGCGTAGTGTTGAAGGGAAGTCAAATAAGTCAGTCTCGAACAGGGTAGTTCTATTTAGAAGACTTATTTAGTTCTGATTTCTTTTCCCTGGCTATGTTCTGGTCATCGCATGATTTCTTAGCATTCTCTGTTATTACCCGTCTGCTCTGTTGGTTTGGAGTTGGATGTTTGTATCTGCCTTGAGTCGAGTCCCTCCACATTATAAGAAGTGAAAGTGGAGAGAAATGGAGTAAGTAAAGTAAGATATTCCAGACATGATGGTGCTACGATTAGAGGTCCTCCTGATCTTATCTGAGAACCCACTGACTGAAACCTCAAATTGGAACTGGATTGGATTTAGGGTTCCATCGCAACACATACATCCCAATTCCCTGTCTGTCTGTGTCACCTTTTGACACGAACATGGACATGACTCTTTCGCTATACAATTCGTTACAGCAATACTTTTATATACTTAATTCTTTGACTTCTGCTTATATTTATCTCTACTGTACGTTAGGTACTAACACTAACAACACTAACCATGTTTGTGTACTATTTTGGATCTCATCTTATATTATATCTTCCTATAGAGAATTTGTAAGATTCCAAGGAAGGAAGTACATAACACGTACGTAAGAGTAGCATTAGTACGACCGTGAATTCACCCCCGTGCTCTATATGTACTAATATAAGTCTGTAATGCTATTACAAATGTGTGTACCTTGTTTATGTAGTAAATAGTCTTATGTATCTATAGTAGAGTCCACCTGAGATAAAAGATAAGATGGGATCTAAGTGAAGGCACGTCCCAAGTATTGACTATAGGAATCTATCCATCCATGGAATGGCATTGCACTGCATTGGATCGGATGGGAAAATCAGCCAGAGGCGGGCAACAACATTAGAGCTAAGAGAATCATGGCTTAGCGGCTGTCTTGACTTGTCTTGTCGACTCGTGTATTCTTCCAGCATCCCTAATAGTCAACATGAATAGATCCAATAATAATCCACTAATATCGACAGCATCTGTCACAATGTGTGACACTCGACTCAACACAAAACAGAACTTGTTAGCTTTTCCGTATCTAGACGTACATCATTCCTAAATACAGTGTACATATACATTTATATACGTACAGATTGTATAGATTATATTTAGCTACGTACATAAGTACACACTACATTCATAAATATAGTAGACTTAGGTAGGCGATACAATAAATAAATATATTCCCCCATCACCTAAGCCGAACCAAATCTCATCTTCGACTTTTCTCATCACATAACATTTGATTGTACCATTGTGGGTGGGTGGGAGTCAACACTGACTCTAATCTTAACTAACTAAGCCATATAAAACTCCTTTACAGACCACAACCGCAGAAAAGCTACAATACATAAAATTATTTCTTTCCCCCTCTTTTCCCAATGTCTAATCTAATTAATTATCTAGGTAGGTATTTAAGGTAGTACTAATGTCAAATACTTATTTTAGTATTTTACAAAACGAATAAATCTAAAATGCTTCATATTGTTAAACAAAGATTATACTTATTACGAGAATGATATTATGTATTAGTAGTAGGTTTGTACATAATACACAGAAATAAGTAGGTTACTCTACCATAATGCTATTTGGAATTGCATTTATTATGGATTATGTAAGGGATAGAGAAAATTTAAGTATGAAGCGGCCCATTTTGTAAATAATATCCTTTAGATCCTTTCCCGAGAAATAATAATACTCTGGTTTCCCTGTCACTGCCAGTGACAAGTACATTTACAATAAATTCAAGAAATAAAACAGTGAATGGGAACTGGGTAAGTGCATGAAATGCAATTCTCGCTATTCAATAGCCATAAAATGTAAAGTAGAATTGTAATAGTGCAGCCAGGACAGGTTTTGTGCTTGTGACTGCATAGCCATAGTCAAACTTATATTTACAGCCTTCAGGATTAGTATATAGAAATTATAAAATACATTTACACATACAAACCTATGGTACTAGATGACTTGATAGTTTAATTTAAATATACTATACAGTTTCATAGTGTTTGGCTCATAAGTTATTCAAATGGGGAATTATTATTAGAACTACTGTTTCTATGCACATATTATTACAAACAGACTTAGTATGTACATAGTAGAGCTGGCTCTTTTACTTAGGTTGAAATGCTGAGCGAATAGAATCGAATTCAAATGTGTGCAACTGCATGTTGGCAATTAATATGCGAGCAAATTACATAACTATGCAGCATAGCTTATTGTAGAAACATTGTACCGTAAATGCTCTAATAGCCGCCCCCGGCGCTTAGCGAAATTTTACCTTTTTCGACCCGGCGCTTATTAGAGACCGGCGTTTATTAGAGACCCGGCGCTTACGAAAAATGATAAAAATATTGACCAATTAATTAAGTAAGAATAAAATAAAATAAATAAAATAACGTAATTAAGGATTCTGTATCAATGTTAAATTTTCATTTATTTTCACCAAATAAGTAATATTATCAAAAATTAATATTCAATGTGTTATAGATATATCGGATAAAAATCAAACTGTAACCTAATTACTGTGTCTTTGTGACAAGCTTCTTATGTTGGAAGTCAGTGTACATTAAATAAATGTATTTTCCCCCTAGTAATCAATGTAGAAGTATATTACAGTATTTACCAAAATTTAATTCTCAGTATCTGTACATTTAAATTACTATACTTTTCAAATCAAATTTCAAATTAAATCTTTCAAATTACTGCTTATAATGTATAACAAAAAATTACTACTGCATACAGGTACATACAATTTGAAATTTAACTTTAACTTTTAAAAATGCAAATCAATTAGGTTTCTAAATCGGACTTCATTTTTTTCCACTCCCGATTACGTTTTGGGTCCACTCTAAACTTTTTCGCAGCCTTCTCTCCAGAATTTTGTTCGGCAAATTTAATTGCCTCTAGTTTGAACTTAACCGTGTAAGAAGAATTACTTTTTGTAAAGGACATTTTGACAAAAACTTTAGGTTTTCTTTCTGTCACGCTATAGCAGCAAACTTAGAAGCATATAAGTAGTGTGTAGTGTAGTACGCTTAAGCATAGCTGAACACATGGCTTTGAATATGAGCGCCAAGCACCCGGCGCTTATTAAAGACCCGGCGCTTATTAGAGACCCGGCGCTTACATGAATCAGGCTTCATTTTGACCCGGGGCTTATTAGAGACCGGCGCTTATTGGAGATCCGGCGGCTATTAGAGCATTTACGGTATGTGATAATGAAAATTACTTCTACATCATTCTGTAGACCATGCTAAGTATAATATTTAATGTAAGTACGTTCAATAGGTTCTTTGCTTGCAATTTAAAATACACCCTTCGTTTTCTTTACCGTAGTATTCTACGCATTCACTTTTCGTAAACTCTTTTTTGAGTTAATTTTTCAAAAGTTAAGTATTTAAAATAGGAATGTTATGACGGTGAAAGATAGCGTACTTTGTATATTCAGTGTTCAGTTCCGGTATACAGTTTACATATTACATAATATGCCAACCGCTAAGGAATTTTTAAAGAAAAAAATAAAAATATAGCGCTTATTTTGACATATTATGTATTTACCCATGAACAAGAAGAAGGACCGTACAGTACCGTCCAAAAACTGTTTTTATTCCAGGTCAGTATTTATTAGGTGGTAGTTAGTACTTTCTCCTGAAATAGAATGGACACGACCCGAGAGAATAAACTTATCCGAAGAGAAAAGAGTGCGAATAAACAGACTGTTTTTCGCCATTACAGAGACAGAGTTCCTGCCTTTGATTTGACTAACTATGGCTATCGACACAAATCCTGAACAAACTTTCACCGCCCAAAACTGATATGCTTCTATTACACAATACTACTCCCCATCCCTACTTAATATAGTATGTATGTCCCTACAACATCCCTCCAAGCTAATACTGCGTCATTTTCTCACTGGACATGGATTCAAAAATAATTTTCGCCTATTTTCGCAATGGCTGCACCATAAAACATTGTTAAATAATTTCCAACAATTTTCCTACATAAATTTAGCGTAATAAAATTTAGCTGCATTTTTAATAGAACAACCAATATCTATAGTATAGTAAGTACTATATATAGTACAACAATCTAATGTTAAGTAGTTTGTGTTGCAAGTTGCAATAAATGCTAGTGTGGCCAGGCTATCCATTCACATTTCAATTAAAGCTATTATTTGCACTAGAATTGGAGTGCGAGGTTTTATTCCAAAGAAAGTGCCTCCAATCCATTGCTTTTGCAGTATACAGAATAGAAAGTATAGGTACTTGGGTTGAAATCTATGTAGTTTGTAGTAATGGTCAAAGATCATAAAAAGCAAGTTTTGCTGGTGAAAGTTGCTGCTACGTAGAAAACAAAGTAAGTGACTATAATGACACGGAGCTGGTCTAAATGCATTTGCAGTTAGTTTGCTCTTCTGCACGCTCAGCATTTTACTCTACACAATTTTCCCTACATTTCTATTCTTACGTATTTATATAGAGCATGTTACATTCCAGTATGCATATATCTGTAGTAGCATACTAAGGTTAGGTATAAGTACTTATTTGGAAAGCGAGTAAAAGTAGTACCATACCAGGAGTAAAGAGAAGGACTATTTGTAAGCAAGCACTAATGATATGCAATTATATAGGAGGAGCATATGTACTTGTATCTGCATAAGTAGAATGCAATAATGTAATGAAAATACTTTTGTACGTATTTGTATATATCTACATATTATGCACATACCTACGTATAAGGCTTTGTGCTCTAGTTCTACATAATATTATAACACAGTTTTCACATTCCCACTAGAAATTGTTCATTGCATTATATTACATACAAACGCTCTTCCTCTTCACGCTTCTGTTGTAGTATTTGGCTTTGGTTTGCTTTATAGTTCATTCTTTACTCACATTACAGTCTTTACAGTATACCAGCATATATAAGCAGTAGCTATGTAATGTAATGCAATATAAATAGAGGAAAGGAAGGGAGAAAGCGCGGTTGTGAATTTGTGTTGATAATGTAATGTAACGTAATGTCGAATGTCGGCAGTAGATTCCCAGTGTGAAAAAGGAGCTGTGCATATTATAGCCATTAGGGGTTCATTTGAATGGAATTAATTGAGGTGATATGAGTTAATAGCTTGTTACGAATTAATTGTAAGCTGAGCGAACTAACTATCTGTGTAATATAAGCCTTCTCCTCTCTCTCTCTGTCTCTCAGAATGGCTAAACTCTAGTTTAGTCTACTTTCTCTATGTATACACGAACACACTCTTTTGTCAGAGTGGCTTCGAAATGGATTGGATTGCTTTACAAGCATTGAATTAGATACACTCTCCCTTTCTCTTAGCGTGCCATGGCAAACCAAGCGTCCTTTTTATATTATAAGGGGGTCTTCAGCAACTACTACGTGTTTAGTGTATAGGTACTGATTATTCAAACTTTAAAGTGTACTTAATCATGCAAAATATTGTTAAAATTTAAAAAGTTGCTCCAAAAATCAAACTTTTAATCTTGGGATTGGGAGAAAGTGAATTTTATATATTAATCTACTTCTAAAATTATTCCACGGTATACCATGTGAGTGCAATTAGTTCTTCAAAATAGGAAATTGAGTTCAAAAGATAAAAATTCGCAGTACATGAACGTTCCTTCGCATTTCTGTCATGCTGCCCCAGTGCTTCGGAGCTCTTACGTTCTGTCTGCGTCGGTATTCTCGTTCCGTCCCACTAAAATCTCCCAATATTCATCCATACCATTTATTATCGCCACTTCTTATACCTATAGCTACTATATAAGGACTCTATAGATATTCCTCCTTTAATTATATAGCTATACATACATACATGCCTTAATATATATGTACAAGCTCCAAACTAACTACTTATGCACAATTGCTTATTATGACAGAGATAGAGATACTCTTCTGTAGATATTCCTATAGGCACCTTAATATTTTATGTAGTGTACTGTATAGTAATGCCATGGCATGTAATGGAAAGCTGACTGGTGAAGAGTAGCGAATTGAGCCATAAGATAGGAAAGCAATGCAGACCAGGGCAGGCCATGCCAAAGCCAAGCCACGCCGTGTCAGGTCAGTGGAATAAATGAAATGGATTGGACGATTTCGACTTGTGTATATTGTTTCTCTATGAATATTCCCATTTAGGTATCTGTATATTAGTTTTCCTATGCTTAGCTTGCGAAATGAGTGCTTTCTCCTACACTTTCACTCTCTCTCCACTCCACTCCACTCCTGGAGTTCTGCACTGGAATGTTCATAAATATTCGAGAAATGTGTTGCTGCGGTTAAGCATAGCAAAGCCACGTGCTGTTATAGTATCCAATCCTACTTATATTAGTATTGCTAGCTTGTTTCAAAACCGAGACTGCTATTTACGGTTATATCGCAAACTTTATGGAAGTAAGTAGCTACACAGCTACCTATTTATAATACAGGGAAATTCATACAATTTCGTAACATCTGTATTACGTAATATTATGTAATGCATGCAGGAGCTATTTAGCTAGTACAATATATCTATAGATAGATAAGCTACAGATACACCATAGCATTTCCACGCCACACCACAATACGAAATACAATCCAAATCCAACTCTGTAGGATGTAGTTCCATTCCATGACATTATTCTAGCTTTCCAAACCAATGAGTTCATTCGCTTCCTTAGTTATGTAACCAATTGAAGGGTTGAAACGACTCTCTAACACTCTACTAATCTAGTTCTGCAATCTTCCCTTACTGCAGTACACTGTTCACAGCAAAAAACTATAATAACTAATATATCTTATTAAACTATAATGAAATACATTTCTAGCTTCATTTCTAGTAAGATTATTAACAGCACCAAGAAATTAAGGGAATAGTTTTACACAAATAAACCCAAAAATCTTTTTTATCTTGCCTGTTATTTTATACTGTAAGTACATTTCAGAAAAATAATATCATGTGGGATCTAATCAAGTACATAATAACTACAGAGGCCCTTAAAAGATAATTTCATAAGGTTAATAATAATACATGCGGAGTCAAAGTTTAAAAGTTAAGTATTGTACACATCTATGGAACATTTACGTAAATATGTCGATTTTCTTTTACTCAACAACTTTAGTGATTGCATTAGACGTAGTAGTGTAAACGATACATACATATAGGTATTCATTAATTGCCATATTCATTAACAGCATACATGGCATTTAATTAAATTATTTAGCGTTAGGATTTTATTTGTATTGTATGTATGTACCCTACTGTGTATATTGGTTTAGATGAGTGAGCCGTAATTTAGAAATCGGAGTAATTAGATCAAGTAACGGGAAAGAAGTCTGACCGAATAATATACAGCTATTTAGTTACTTGTGTAGCTACTAGTTTTCTAACGTAGGTAGGTAGTTAACATCTGATCTTTCTACATCATATCAGCCTTTATGCATTATAATATAGAGCGATATCAGGTATAAAGGTTGTTCTATCTGAAACTGTAAGTTGACGCTCATTCGACAACTGTGAAGTGAAATTGCTCCTATTCACGGTGTAATTAAGAGTTGGAAAGTGAACGAAACGAGTCTCGTTTCTGATGCAGGAGCCGAGTGCTGGAGATTCATAAAGAATATTTCACTTCTCTCTCCCATAGACAATTCACTAACTGGTAATTAACTGACTGAATCAAGTTGCCTTGCTTTCCCCTCGTTCGTTTTCTCTGACTGGAGCCCGCCTGCTCTACTTTACTACTTAGCCGTCTCACTGAACACTTTATTATCGGAATGCTGGAATTACGGAGAGCAATTTTAAGTGTTTTGAAGTGATTTGACACCCAAGCATTAAATATTGTCTACCTGGCTCCACTTATACAACATTTATAACTTGTTCTATACAATATTTGCCCAATTTACATTTTATTTATTTTCACTTAGCCATTTGCTAATTTATTTCATTGCCTGTTACATAACATTTGTATTTCCCTTCCATTAATACATTAATATGCAATATCCACTGTTATGTATATATTCTATGTAATGTATACGCATTCAACAATGTTATGAAATAAATTATTTTCTACCTACGTAAGTAATATGACTAGTATACTACATACACAGTAGTTTATGGAAAATGTGAGCCAGTTAATTTCTCAGCTCTGTGTAGTTGTACTTCCGTAGCTCCTATTTTAATTAATTATAGCTTTTTGTGCAAATGTGTAAAACAAAGCTCACCTGCTCACAACTCAGAACATTAACTACAACTTAAGTGGAACTGCAAAAGTAGGTGAACAGAACAGGAGAGCTTATTGCGAAAAGCCTTGGAAACTCATAGCTAAAGCATAAATACTAGAAATGAATGAATTTGTAATGGAGTCGGAAAATAATAGGAAGCCCTTATTTATTTCGCGAATGACAAATTAATATTGTTGGCAACATTCTCATTTCGCATAAAATATCTACTCTCCCTAAGTTACCCATTATCACCATCACTGAAATAAACTACGACTCTGGAATAGCAAATACTTTTTATCTCTAGTAAATGTAATGTGCTACTACAATATGAGAAATTGCCTTGATGTAAATAGTAAATAGTAAATATAGAGCAGGGTAATATTTAAGCTTCTAAGTGTTTCTGTATTTTGCATTTGTAGCTTTTGTTTATAAAAATTATTGCGGGATAAGCCATTGTTGTTTTTAGGAATGGAGAACGTTAACTTTTTCGGTTGACTGGGCTTATGGACTAATAAAAAGTATATTTACATAAGTAAAGACAAAATCCACTTTCCTTGTACAAAATTTTAAATGGATATTGCTGGGCATACTGTGTAGGAGTGTAAATTAGAGTTGTACACGTTTGCATTCATGTTATACATTTGTACATCCTGCATAATATTTAAGTATCACTGTATTTCATTTATTTTGCTTAGATACTGTATTTACATAGTTGAGGCACGTACATGTTTATCTGTGTACACTTACATGAAATACAATAGAGTAGAGTGAAAGTTCTAGGAGACAACAACTACATTTACATTAAGCTTATTTCCAATGGGACTTCTCCAAGGCAAGAATATTAATGCGAGGAAAGGTTCTGTGTCGAGAGATGCGACTGCTACATTTATCTCGTACACAATACAATACAATATACAAACAATACAAGCCAAAGCTAAAGCAACTCCATCAGCCACAATGGCGAGGACACTGACTCAACTCAACCTTCATTTTCATTCTATTCCTTGCGCTACTTTACTTTTCTTCATTTATTTATACTACAATAAACCATTGCAAAACGGAAATGGTTGAGTTGAACAGTGGTACTGAACCACTAAATGTGTGCTCAGGGAAATAGTTTAAATGGCATTCAGTACAGAATTCTCGCAAAATCTCACATTGTACCAAGTACCGTAAACTATGGTATAATTCCTCCTGGCGAATTATTGTTTCAAGTCTAAAAATGGGGAATTAAAATTTTTTAATTTGTTCCCAAAAATTATACATTAAAAACACTGGAAAATGATAAGATACATAATGGTCAAGTTAATTGTCTTCATCTGTGGACAAAAGAATGTCTTCCGCCACAGAAGCTGAATATTCCACTTCCACTAACTCG
>JAQFYC010004162.1:0-18097 GCA_034694165.1 Tomocerus mixtus | reverse complement strand
ACATACCTCCTTGCCTTGACATAAAGTATTTAGTAATGTATTCATATTTGTACATAAATATGTTTATATAGTGGACAAATGACATCACAGAACAAATAACAACAAACAGTCAGACAGAAATCAATCGATATCAAATTGTCATCTCTTCATCTCATCATATGACATCGGGAACCCAACCGACGCGACTCCAAGTCAATTCAAATCACAATTAACCAAGATGACATCTCACTTTATTTTCAGTTTCATCCCGTCAGCTAAGTTCACGCTTAAGAAAGCGTCTTAAGCCCATAAGTACCTACTTTCTGTATTCTGTGTATAATATTAATGTGCTTAAGGCGTCTCTATTAAATTAAAATGTATGCCACGTTCTTCCTTCTGTCTCGTAGATTTTAGGCACAAATCCTATTATTTAAGTGACTATATAATATTTCTTTAGTGTTTGTAAGAATGTAAGTCCTTACTCCCTACCCACAACATTTAAGTAGTTTTAATAGTTATAAGTACAAAAGAATTATAAGGATACAGTAGAAAAGAGTTTATGAAATAATAAATAATACAATAAGCCACAAAGCAAAGGACAAAGACAAGACAAGACAGGCCCGTGCATATAGGGGGATCTATGGATCCACCACCACTATCATGCCATGCCATGCCACCAAGAGCAATGGAACAACACATCATGTCACGAGAAATGAATATCAAATCAAATATGAATAACTATTAAAATAAATGTCAAAGCTATAGCTTTGGCCTAGACGACCCAAGTATGTAAAATAAGTTGCATTGCATACTGCACGATAGGTACGAACTAAAGAGACAATTTCAAACAATCAACTCGACTCGAGACTCGCATCTTCTCAGGTTCTCGTACGTTATGTATATTGTGACAAGACTGACACACACCCACGTGTTTATTTTCCATAAAAGATATCCCTTCAACTCTTGTCTCTGTATTTACTTGTGCAATATGTACATAATACTGTAAGCAGTTCCTTCTAGAGACACCGGACTAGTAAATTCTGTAGAAAATACAAAGAGCCGATTATGTCTGCATTGATCAAGAAAATCATGAAAAAATATACTTATTCACGGATCCACTCCACAGGAAGGAGTTAAAATATAATCTCCAATTTGGAGGGACTTTTGGATTTGTGGACAGTTTTGAGCAATTTTCAATTTTGAGAATTAATTCCATCTGTATGTTACTGTAGTGCTATAATAATTTATCAAAAGCGTAAGATTTGTTTGGAGTCCTAATCTTAATATTAATTTACAAAAATTTTTAAATAATACCATATTTTCTTGGAGGTATATGCTTTCATTGCTTTCGTTAGATTTAGAATCACATTGAAGGCTGGAAGAATTCTAAATATTTGAATACCTATTGGTAATAGTTTCATCTTATTATGTATAAAATTGCAACTTTTGAATTTCTGAAGACAATATTGACATACAAAAGAATTTTTACGTTTTTTTAATAGAGGACAAAACATAGCTCGATGAAAAAGTGTTGTTCAAAGGTCAACAGAAATTACTTGTCCGAAAGACACTATAGCTATTCGTGTATGTTATTTATGAAAATAAAAGGAAGCCAAATAGTTACTAGCTTAAATGCATATAATTCATACGTACAAGCTTACTACACATGTAAATTGGTTCTATAGCGGCTCCTGTCCTGTAAGACTGTGGCCTGGCCTGTCCTGGCCTCTGGTTAAAATATAATGGCCAAGTGAGCTATTCTCCTTAACGTTAAGGAACTAAATGATTAGATCGTAACATAAGATGAAGATGAGGATGACAATGCATTTGCAAAGCAGCAGGTCCCCTTTCTCATTCTGAATGGCACACACACCACAAAGACCCAGCCATTTTATACAAAACACTTTGTAAGTTTGTACAAATACAAACAAGCCAAGTCAGCTTCAGACTTCAGATGCTGCTGTATGTTGTTAGAAAGACAGGACAGGACACATAATAAATATACCGAGACAGTATTATTGTCTTTGCCATCCCTTCCCTTCTGTTTCTTTAGAATTTTTGCTCCTCTCTAATAGCAAATGGATTATCGTTATGTTTATGGCAATAAAAGTCACTTAATTCTAAAGAACTCTATCCGCTTAAACTTATAACCTTATGTATTTCTATATACTTACCTTTGCTAACTTTTGTTCGTTTAAAATGTCAAGTGGAGTGGACTGAACTGAAGTCAGAAGTCAGAGAGTCAGCCTTCGGCTCTATAATACGTTAAGTTAAATGTAATGTTGTAATGCTAAGTCAGTTTGAGAAAACTTCTATAAATTATTGTACACTAGGCTGAATTAAGTCGCGTCTTATCTTCATTTTATTTCTTTTTATTCGAACACCCTGTGGTGTCTTGTGGCTAAACAAATCTTTGGATTCCTCCTACTGTTTTATCATCACAGCTCATCTGTTCGAATGCTAATCGAATCATAACTCATAGTCATAGCCACTTATTCTGCAGTTTAGTAAAGCCAAAAAGGGAAAAGACTACTTCGTAAAAATATGTAATTCTTCTAGTATGTACAACGTACTTATAACTTGCATATTCCTAATATAATGCAAGAGTAATGCAAGCAAGTATACTTTCCTACCTACAAATCTTCCTGCAAACCTTCCTGCAAAATACAACAACGCAGTTTCCATTATATCAAGAGCGGCAGTTAGTATTCTGAATTAAGCAGCAATTTTAGTTACATTAAAATATTAAAATGTGTTAAATAGAAATTAGAAATAAAATTCTACCTTTCTAGACCACTCATCAATTTTCTCTACACTGTTTTACATAAATGAAATAGCATGTTTGCAATGCAATAGATTAAATTGTTTTTTGCAGTTATACATTTTTAATTTAATTATATTTATATATTTAGGCAATTATATTTATATAATTGCCAATTTTGCAAGTATTGACAGGTCTTTCATATTATTTTCCATGTACAGAATAATACTAATTGTAACAAATTGTAGATTGTGTGTTTCGCTTGTAAAAGCATTCCATAAAATGAAAGTCATAAAATATTTTCGTTATTTTTCTTCTCCCACAAGAAAGTATATTATTTTGCGATTGTGTTAAAAATATTTTATTTTCGTATTTCGAGATTGTATTTTGTATGATGTCCATCCAGCTTTGCATTTTATACTTAGCTTACATGATTGGATTGGGAGATACAAGTCTAAGTAAAGTTACACAACAACTTACCCACTGAATATGTGAGGTTATGGACTTTATCTTTATGTAAACTTGTATTATTTGTTAGACTATCTTTGAATAGAAGCTATACCTTGTCCTGTCCACAGCCTTGACTCGTGTAAAGTGTCATACACTAATTTGTCATGATGATCCATGGCATTTATAATCTTGTATTCGTTTGGCGAAACTTTAACTGATAACTGAAGGTAAAACGTAAGTTGAGAAAGTTGGGATGCAAGGTACAATTTGCAAAGTACAAATAGTATATTTTCTAAGAGTGATTGTGTATTTATGCGAATATGAAATGACGAAATGAGATTGTTAACTTTAGAATTTAAAGTGGGTGTAATTTGTAAATGTCCTTTCAGCAAGCTTTGTTGTGGATCGATGTAAAATTATCTGCTACATTCATCCTTAAAGATTATCAGTATCGTATTTCCAAAACTTTGAGATTTTCCTTAGAATATTTTACTAAACTATATACTTACAAGAATTTTCGCAAAATTCGTAGTTACTATATTATTGTGAACTTAATTTTCGTATAAGGCACTAATTTTGCTAATTAGAAACAAGAAGAAAAATAATTATTGTCTATACGTAATTAATAATTATGAATGTAAATATGGACGAAGTTCTCAATTAGCTTTTATAGTATGATAATTTACTTTCTTTTTCATATCCCATATCTTTTTGCATCTTTTATCTTCATGTTCAGCTACAACAATCAATTTATAATGCAAAATAGACGCGGCCTTCCTCTAAACTTCTAATCTTTTAGATGAAATTAAAAAGTTTAGTGAATCCACTCCCTTTCTATGATTTCCGATAGATAAGAAGTGGATAAGAAATGGGAATCCTTCTCAGTGAGTCAAGCCAACCAGGAGAATATGCGATGAGATGAAGTCGTTGAAGGAAGTCATTGAAAAATAAACAAGAAAACTAATCCTGAAATGAACTTAAGAAACAAGGAGCTCGTTCACTCAACTCATATCACAAAATCATTTACTTACATAACTACATACACGACATACATGGTTAGGTTATTACTTATAATATCATTCTGGAAATAAACATTGAAAAATGTCTAATAGAGTTGAAGGGACATGCCATTTGTATCCATCATTGTTTTCCCAACCGCTAGTTAATCTTGACTCGTTTCCTTTGCTTGCTATTGCTGATTGATCTTATCTTACTGTCGATAGATAGTCAACAAAATACTTTGGCTGTTCCCTAATGTACAAGTTTATGTAATTTCTGATTTATCTTACGGCCTATGTATTACATTACTATACAATACAACTTACAGGTAGGTACTATAAATTTTAAATATAGCTTATAGTATCTGTATACCTATTCATATTTGTATTATTGTGTATTGTATGCACAATCAGTTTATTAAGTGGTTGAGAAACCAGTTTATGCAAATACTCCCCCGGTCTTTCTGTCTGTCCGTCGATGCTGTAACTTTTGAACCGTTCAAATTGCTTGCATTTTATTTCCAGAAGTTGATACTGTAGGTTCTATCGAAGAATTGATTAGTTTTTTAGCCAAATCGGCCCAACCCTCATGGAACTCTGGCCACGCCCACTTTTTTTAAAAAATGGATGGCAAGCTGTTAACATAAGAAATCCAATTATGAATCACAATTAACCCCAAACATGGGGCAATTGAGAATTTTGTACTAAATAGCTCTAATGTGTCATATACGATATTTTTATCAACAAAATTGATAGTGACGCTATTTAGCTATTTTGTAATGGTTTATTTTATTATATAACAAGTATTCCTTCCCTGTCTTGTCAAAAGCAACTACTCCCTTAATGTAGGTAATACCAGTAGAATTGTGAAGACAGACTAATGCATCAAATTTCTTTCATCTGCATGCATTTAAGGAAGAATAGAATGGGACAGCCCATTCATTCTTCAAGACACAGCTAATATAAATATATTATAAGATTATAAACGTATTAAACAGTAGCAGCAAGAAAAGGATTATAAGGAAGGCTAAAAGACAGACAGACTAATGAAATCCATCCTGAAGAACTTTTATTTGTTTTACTTTTACCCGTTTACCCGTTTACCTTTAATCTTCTTCTATAAGAACTAGAATTGTTGTTTCCATTCCAGCATTTAAATATAGATTATGAAGTCCGTCCACTTAAAAGCAAAAGCTATCCTTCTTATTTACCTTGTTAGCATGTAAATGAGTAAGGATACTTTACAATTATGTATTATTATATAGTTTGATGCACGGGTCGAGTAGTTACTTAGTATAAGCACACAGATAGCTATTGACATGATAACAGGTTATTAAATTATATGATGAAAAAGCAATAAAATGAAAATGAAGTTCTTTTCCATCCAGAAATGGAAGGGGGTTCTTTATAATGTTTATTTATACTTAACCTAAACGTAACGTAAGCCAAGATGAGTATTTAGCCTTAACCGGATACATTTACAATTTACAATGGATTGCCGATTCTATTTTTCTATTCTGATGGGCTGGGCGCTATTCTTATGCAATCTAAAGATGGGAAAGGCATTTAGAATCTTATAAACATATTAGAATACTTATTATGGATAAGTAAGACTGGAAAACAAGACTGGAATAATAACCAAGACTCAAGTCGAAGAAAAACCAAGAAAACCAACCCACCGGCTGCTCCCATCATTTATTTAGTTAAGTAGCTAGAAAATAAGTCAACCCGTTTGTTTGTCTATATTTCTAAAAATTCATAATACAGATAGTAAATTGTTAAGTAGCCTTGCATACAGTTTACAGTAGACTCGTGTTTTCTTATGGAATTCTTTACGCGTAGAGAGTTTAGTTTGCTGTTGGTGGTATTCTTATCAAGACAGACTCTTCTCCTGTGCTATGTATATTCTTTATGTGTATCTACATTAAAAAATGATAGAATGGTTACGTCGTGCCGTCATCCTGTCACTCACAACCGAGAACAGAACAAAACTGCAGCATGGCATGCCACCATGTCATGTCAGTTGCCCCTTAGCCGTGTCACTCACTCTTTCAACTCCTGAACTCTCAATTTCACTACTACACTATCATCTACACTACCATTTCAACAAGATCTCCCTTTTTAACCAAAACAATTCATATGTACTCCTAAGCATTTATAAGTATGTTTATGGTACATATAATCACAAATAGGCAGAAGTCTATAATAAACCTATAAAGCTATAATAAATGATTTTTTGAAAGTTTTAATTTATTTTCTTCTGGTCTGCTGTATGTACAATTGCAATTAATACTCCGCTGCGCTGGAAATTATTTTCCCATTTTTCAATGATTGTTTTATGTACTTATTTACACTGAGCTAATTTAAGATTTATATAGTGCAAGATCAGGATATCAAGAAGAACCTGGTTTGGTTTGTCGAATCGTAGATTTTTATAACAAGGATACCCGTTGTTTCTATTTATAAAACTGACATGGCAGTTTAAGTTAATTTTAAATGTTCCAGTTTATTAAAGTACCTATTCAGGAATGAAATTATGTATCTGGGCCATTTGTTAAGGATATTCTGGAGCCCTTGTTCAATATTTTCAATGGGTTTAACAAAAATTATAATTTGTCACTGCTCTATTTTATTTTAATTTTAATACAAAAAATTCTACCAAGTACTATAAAAGTCAATCTTTTTGTTGCTCATTTCCCTAAATTCCCTATCATACAGTTTAGTTTACCTTCTTAAACACTAGTAGACCAACATGATATTAATAATTAGGTAGTTGAACTAATAATGAAGATCTTCAGCTTTGAATCGAACAAGTTGGTAACAAAATACATTTTAATAAGTATACTGTTTAATAAGTTTTCAGGATTATTTATTTTGTAAAATAGCCATTGAATTGAACAACTACAACTGGGAAGGTCAATCTTTAAGCAGATCATGTTCAAAAGTTGAAATAGTGAAAGCCTTTGATGTATTTTAGTATTTCGTAAGACCAGGATCGTCGTCAGCAGGAATTTAATGTACATCATAGTAATAATAGACAGTAGGTAACTAACTTCTATTACCATTAGTATTATCTTGTTAGAACTCCATAGGAGATCTTTTGTATCTTACGTACAAATGTATCAGTACGAACCGGATTAGATAGATTAACACATCAAGAAAATGACTTGGAGAGAAACTGAATCCAAAGTTACATTGTAATCAAGGCATACGCTTGATTCGTCCTTTCGTAACCAATTTTCCAATTAAGGGAATAATTGCAGAGAATTTCTTAACTATATAGTCTGTTACATTACGTAAGTAATTTCTTACCATTACATACGAGTAGTTATCTTTTTCGTAGTTGTAGGTAGGTACTTAGAATGTTACATAAGTTAAATAAGTAGAGATAAGCACATAAGTATACATATATATTACATACTAGTACTAGTGAAGTTGCTTGCTATCTTATTTTTCTTTGTCAGAAATCTTGTATGTGTATTGTATGTATTGAGATGGCTATCAGTATCAAGTCAAGTCAAGTCAAGCCAGCATATGTTTACAAAGTTAACGATATGATTATTGGCTATAATTTAAAATATTAGAAAATAGGAAATACTAATCTAAATAGCGGTGATTTGTATTTAGTTTACTATTTTCATGGTGGTCTCGGTTCCTTAACTTCTTTGGTGGTTTGCTTTGGCTTTGGCCAACAACGTTTCGATTATTGTTGGTTTGGTTAGTCAAGTTTTTTCTTTTAAGTAGTTTAAGTAAATAAATACTTATCCGATAACGATGCGAACAAAGAGATAAGCCAGCTACATAGCATTTGGTTGTATTACATGTAATTTCTATATTCATGTTCAAAGTTCACTTGAGTTGAGACTTGAGACAAAAATTGGTTTGGCTTGGCTTTGTTCAGGAATCTAACTAATAGGTACTTATTGGCAGGTAATAAGTATACAATTAGGATAAGCTATCTGTATGTATGCTCCTCTTTTGAAAAGATACCTTAATTCCCATAAGGCACGTTAAATGCTATACCTACACGATGAGTACCTCCTTTAGTACCCTAAAACTGTGAACATGGAAACTATTTGTGTGGGCGTTGCTAAAAATTGAGTTGTTGAAAGGAAGGTTAGATTTTAAGGAGAGAGAAAGCAAGGCAGGTCAAGTGAACTCATCCTTTGACTTTTTGAAGTTATATATCCCTTTTGAACGAATTTAAATTACAGTATATAATTAAAGTACTTATAGGTTCCTATATACTGTAGTACCTTATCTAATAATAAACTATTGTGGAAATTGTAATGTATTTATTATAATACTTTATGCTCTATAGGTAAGAATTGTTTAGAGAAGTATATTGTCTGAGTCTGCAATTTTAGTTGAAGGTTTTACTGACAAGTTCAATGGTTTTCCAGGAAATTTCAAGTAGAAGAGGAAGTTGAGACAAGACACGTCAAGTAATTTACTATTTGAAAACCCAGTTAGACTGCCAACATTAAATATAACGTTGAATTACGTAATTGAATTTCATTTTCCAGTATAAGTTGCAAGTATTGCAATCTTGTCCTTATCTTTATCTTCAAAACAAAAGGAAACTTAAATTACTTTACTAACAAGTCTGTCAAGTGTAAATCTTTGGTGGTGGTACCACTAAAGACACTAAATAGTAAGTAGCTCATATAAGTATCCGAAATTGGATATTTCTTTGGATAAGTAGCTGAAAGGTTAAGTATAGGTGTACAAAGTGCAAACGTTCTTTGCATGTTGCATTCAGACTTCAGACAATGCTATCTTGTCAATGATGTAGGTAGACAAGACAGAAGAAGAGACTATAACAGTAGCAAAGATAGAGATAGTAAAGATTTTACAAATTTACAGATTGACTGAAAAAATAATTGTTAGCCTTTTTATCCTGGAAGCTATACAGATGCAGAATGCAGAACCAATAAGAATTAAGCTACATCCTCCTTCTGTCCATAAAACAATAGGATGTTCCTAATTCATATGATTAGTTCAACAACACAATTAGCGATGTATTTAGCAACAAGGAGATATACTTTGCGAAATATTATAGACATTTCTCTGACATAACAATTAGCAAAATATAAAACAGAACTACTTTCCCATAGCTTCAATTTCTGTGATTACACTTGTGAAACGATATATTTGTAGTAAAATTTCTAAAATATCTTAACAAAAATAGCGAAAAGTGTTCTCTGGGTAGTGTAACACTGCTTTGCTGTAACCTCTGACAGAATATGAGACAGAACTGCAAATTATACTTGGTAATGGTTTTAAATATCGTAACAAGTACTTATCTGCATATCTGGATAAACCAAAATTAATAAAAAAGATATTATGAAAAAAGGAGCATTAAAATTGTACATTTTACATCCCAATAAATACAAAATATTTGGATGGGCAAAACTTAAACTAGAGTAACTGTACAGATATATTAAAATACTATTAATTAGACACACTGTTATCGTATATCTATAATGTAGAATATCCGCACTACTTTTATAATGTAACAATGTATAATGTACTAAACTTAGAAAGATTAAAATAAAGTTGCTTATTGACATGTAATGTCATTTCCTATAGTCCCTTGGTTTTGTCTGGGCTGCCATCGCATCTGTTCCGTCCACTCCCTTCTTCAACCGCACATTAAACATTTACTAATGTCATGACATGGGTATCTTATGCCATATTATTGAACAACAATGATAGTAGGTACTTTGAACACAAACATATGTGGTTGTGAAGAAAATAAGTTTTGAAAGCATATGTGGTCTGGTCTGGTCTGGTGTTTGATTCTGATCCTCATCTCCTGATCAGGTCTCCTCGATTTTGATCTATTGTAATTGTACATAAGTACTCAGTAAACAATCTTTTGATTTGATTTGATTCGATTATAAATACGATCACATTTCATTAAAAGTTACCATCTTTCCTTCTTATACCTTCCCTTAATAAGATCTTTGCATGGTAGTATGTATTATATCATTGTATTGTACATTATACCTTATGTAAGCAATACTACAGACAGATTGCCTCGCAGATTGTTTATTATTACTATTACTATTACAGATATTCAGATAAACCCTTTTTACAGATCCTTTAATATAATTCTAATGTATTGAGATTGTTTGTCCAAATGATTTGATCTTTACAATAATAATAATAATAACCCTTTCCTTTCAAATTACATTACATTACATTTTTACAAATCATTACATTATCATCACAATGCATGCATTATTAAATACTTCACTCTCAATCTCAATTCAACATTTTTAAAATTTTAATCTGTAGACATAGCATAGCTATATATCTGTGGTATGTATGTATGTAGAGGAAGAAAAGGCAAAGGCACCCACAGATGCTAAGGTTAGGTTAGGAACTCATAACTTACAACTTACAACTTACCTGCACAAAGATAAATAGATAATGTGTAGGAAAACATGTCAACGTTACACGCAACTTTGGCTCCTTGTTTTCTTTCCATTTCCATTCTCATTCCAGCCCATTAGATCTCCCTGTAAAAACAGATAATAGCAAGCAATAACAATTGCAGTACATACTTATATAGCAATAAAAAAGTATGACAGAATGGAAAAAGTGAGTAAGGTTACAGATAATAGACATCACATCACATCCAAAGCAATTGAATTACAATAATATTACGTTGCATGCAATACCCAGGCCCAGACGAGACCTTTAGTCCCAGTAACCCAAAGAAGAGACCCTTTTCTTGAGCTACCTGCTTATATTATATTTGTATGGGCTATAGAATGGTATATACTATATATACTGAGTTCCTATACATTTTACATTACATCTCTTCAATTACAATTCAGTAATATCATAGTACTTAGCTTGTTTTATTTACTTTTGGTATTTGCTGTGTTATGTTGCATTCATTCATTGATTTGCCTTAAATCTACAACAAGATTGCTTTTTCATTGTAATATTTACTGCAATACATTTTCATATCACGTACGTGTAAAAAGTAGTGTGAATGTAATGGGAATGTGTATATGAAATTCCTATCTACATGCTCGAGGTAAGAAAAAGGGAATTTTTATACATTCCAACAGATCTCAGTGTTTTCTCTACCTATCCCATGAGAAAATATAATTATTTTAGTATCACACTTATAAAAAGTGATAAAGTGGAAGGTAGTTTAGATATATAGCAGTATAGCATAAATTCCAGTTAGTCCTTTACAATTTGCAATACGAAAAATATTTACAAGAATTGCAGATTTTATTTGGACAATTTTGGATTATTATTTTGTTGCATATTTCTCAATCTAAATATATTTAATTAGTTAAATATAGTTTTTAAAGAAAGTTAAAAATTAAATGGCCATTTCAATGTAATTGTGCAATATTTTGTAAAGTTTTATTTGTTTTTACCATATTATTGCACTAAATATGTAACTAAATATATTATACGTAAATATCTTGTATGGCATATGTTGGTAATTGGAAATCTTAGTAAATAAATTGTGTGCCTGAGTAAATAGATTAATGAAATTGATTAGAAGCGGCAATTAGCCCAGGAAACTGTAAATTCAATCCAGAAATAATGTTCTACATTCCAAAAGCTGTGTAAAATTAACTGTACAAATCCAAAACGCATAAAGTGTAGACACTAAACTGAGATAAGTACATAATATAAAGGAATAGCTTTTTTGTAACGTAATAATAAGTATAGAGAGTGCATTGGTAAGTAAACGAAGGTCTAATTAGTATTCCATACTTGACTGGGTTTAAGCGATGAAGTCAGAAGACGCGAAGCCATCAACGAGCGAGAAGAAGATTATTTAATTCTACATCTTGGATGATGATCTCGCTGCCTTTGTTAGTTTAAGGATAATTTAACCCGAGGCGAGACGAGGCTGACGGACGGGAGAACAACTTTTCTCCAGCTCATTCCTATCTAGTATCCCACTGTAACTTTACTACTGTAAGTAAGTAGGTATGCAATTTGTATTGTAATGGTATTTGCGTGGAATAACGCAAGTCTAAGTACAGTACGGGCTTAAAGTGCATCCTAATAAAATATTTTTGCTTTTGCATAGGAAATGATTGCTGCTCCTGCTATTGATGCATTGAATTTCCCATGTTATCTAATACATAGAGAGTTATATATTATAAAATCTTAATTTTACAATTTTACACTTATAATTACTTAGTTAAGATGCTATATGTAACCCTTACACCTAGTATTTAACCTAGTATACTAATAATAAAATTGCATTCTAAAAATAAATTGCGGAACTACTGATTATATTATTATTTATTATTTCGCAAAATTAAGTAGAAAAATTTTGGTAACGGAACTAGATTACTACTGTGTGGCTGTGTGCAAGCAAATTCTCATGTGAAATCGACATTCATTAAATTTTGCACGCTTGGAGCTAAATGGTTCTTTACCAAAAATGTTTTTCTAAAGAATGTTTCATAAAAAAATAATTTTTTAATTAATTCGCTTCAATTTAACATTATATTTTTTCAATTTCAATCCGAAATTCACCCTAAATGTTGCATTAAATGAATGTGTTTAACCTTTATGCAAGAATTTTTACTAAATACATACATGCACCTATAATATTGTTACTAATGCTATTGGAATAAATAAATATTTTTCTGTACAGTAACCACCCAATCTGACAATCATCATTTAAATATTTTAATTTTAGTAATAATTATTATTGCATGTAAGTTGAGTTCTGCATATTTATAGTATTTGTACTTACATGTATACTTTGTATAAGGTTATCCATATCCATACTCCTCGTCCTCACATTAGTCTGACAATACGGAGAGAGAACTCCGCCTTTGTATGCATTTAGTAGGCCTTGTGTGTCATGTATGCGTGTGACTGTTTCAATTTCTATTGAAAATCATTCATTCAAATATCTATTGAAAAAGGATTTGCCTATTAGCACTTCCGACTAGTTATTGTCTCCTTAATAGACGAATGATAGTTTTGTGGGGACTCTGGGAACGGTGCATATGTAATATGTAATTTATATGGAAGTTAACGTTATCTCACATACAGAATATTTCTTCTGAAAAGATTTCGATATAATTCCCTGTGGTTTTCGTTTACAACTGCTAATGTTAATGCTAATGTCGGTCCGGCAAAGTTGGAGTTGCAGTTGGGCGCATTATTTATGCACGAATGCCTTACACTTAGTTGTATTGGGGAAATATTGAACATGGAAAGTCAAATGTATCTGTCTTTAACACTATTGTGGGCTTGTTAACTCCGATTCCTAAACCTTTGGCTTATTAAGAGGATTTCATATAATTATGTGAAGAATGTATTCTTATATGCATATATACATACTATGTACTTATAAAAGAACAAGTTTAAGGTTCGCTTTATTTTCAGTACAGTTCAGTTCAGTGGTTTATTTCATTTTCGGCTTCTATTGTAAATCTATGTATGTACAGATAGATAATACTAAATCGCTGAGATATATTGGTTTGTTGGACCGGACCAGACTGGACTTTCAATATTTCCTGACCGCAAAGTCATTGTTCGTGTGGTGTGGTGGGAGGCGGGGCGGAAGAAATTGTCAGCTTGTCAATGTCAACGTCAAAAGCTTTTTGGATGGACACTCCTGTCCTGTCTTTACCTTATGTGTTATCTTGTCATGTGAGAGAATCATCAAAAAATATTTCCTGTGTGGTTTGGTTCGGTTTGACTTATAACTTGACTTTGACTTTACTTACCTGGTGTGGTAGGTGTATTAAATTGAATGTTAAAATCCCATTCTGTCTCATCCGAATTAGTTTCCTTCCTTATAAATACACAACGCAACGGTAGTACCCATTTACCCATGCACTTACCCATTACCAGAAATAGAATGCGGTTTTGGTTAGTAAAAGTCAATTAGATGGAAATAGACATCGTTCGTTTCGTGAGAATGTGCGACTATATCGATTCATACATTTCCTACTGCAATAAATGCTGTTACTTTTCCTTTTTATGAGCATGTAAAACAATATGGGAGCTTTTAATGTGTCCTGTCATTCTCATGTATCGGAAAATCAGACTTGGAAATACGTTTTTCGGAGAGAACGCTGTGAAATACACAATTTGATGCATTTAAATCCAATTTTACATGAAAAACAAGCGTAAAGCTAAAGAAAGTGCCACAAATGGAACATAACTGCTCTAAACCTGTCTTCGTAATACAAATAATAAAAAATACATCGAAGTAAATAAAAATGGGCAACATTTGAAATATTAATAATTTAGGTTATCTGCACAGAAAAATTAATTATTTGCAAAACGATTTGATCACACTGTCTTTAATATTTCATTTTCTTTTGCTAATTCATTGCTGAAAAATATTTAACTCACAATATATTTGCTTCAACCTCTCAAATTCTACTTAATTTAAAAATATCTTCAGGTAAATGGGACTTCTTAGCATAAATATTCCCGAATAAAGATTTACTTAACAAATTAACTTACAGCGACAGCCACACATCCATTTGTTATTGAAGACGTATCCATTTTACGAAAAATAGGATCCTTAAATGTGTTAAACTGAATTTAAGAGTAGAAAACTTCATGGGAACATTATAATACGTTCTTTCTTGTTTTTCTAATGCATATCATACGTATTATGTATGTAAAGTTGCTTCTGCTCTACCATTTACCATTTACATTTTACATTTTACATAATAGAGAAAGAGATACTGAAATAAATTAGATAACAGGATTTATATAATGTATAACGTATCTACATAAGATGCCGTACTATGATGTGATGTGCTAAAGTGGAATTGAATTTCAGAATTGAAATGCAAGAGAGTATCTGTGTGGTTTGGCTGGTGTTGGTGTGGCTGTGGCTGCCGTGGCCATTGAGTAGTCAACATAACAACGTCAATGTCGGCACACAATAAAATTCGATTCTAATCGTTTCCCTGTCAGAATCACATTAAGAGTCTCTTTTGATCGCCACGTCGGTCTTCCCATTGTACTCTTCTTGACTTTTCCATAGTTTCCCTGCCTCCCTACTGTCAACTAGCAATAGCAATAGCATACTGGTCCTAAAGATCTATTAGACTGGAATGGAACTCTGGACTGGCCTGGAGTGGACTGGACTGGACTGGTTTACGTATATTGTTATAACAAAAGTGAACGTATCTGCAGTAGGAACTCTTCTTCATTCAGCCCGTCCGTCATGCCATGCCAGTATCACTTTTATCCTGTCTTGTAGAATAATAGCTTTACATTAGCCATTATATTACATTATAAAAGATTCGATCGTATCCTAATCGTGATACATATACTTAATATATTAGATTACACAAGATACATACCTGAAACCTGAACAACAGTGAAAGATACCAAACCAACGAAAGGAAATCAAATCACAAAGAAAATATCTAAAGTGCATGCAAACAGATAGTTAAGTATTTTATTGATACCTTCAATGTTACTGTCTATCTGCATCTACTCAATTGTATTTATATGTGGATGTACTCTGTATATGTTATAGGCACACTGGTCCACCAGGCCAGGCAAAGGGACAATGTAAAAACATACGACAATAAGCAATTCTAATCCTTTACTTTAATTTTTGTTTGCCAAAAAACGTGAGAGATGAAAATTCGCATTAACAAAAGATTTTTGCTGTATTTTTTACAAAACTTTTTTGTTTAGGTTTTAAGAAAAAATTTTATTTAAAAAACAAAATTACTTTTGCGCCATTTTTTGTATATTAAATAATTTCAAGATATACAAATAAATCAGTACATATTAGGTTGTTGTACATTCCGGTCCACTATCAGTAGTATATTTCAAAAAATTCAAAAATTGGAGAATATTTTCCATTTTGGGATAGCACAAATGAATTAATGTATTTTTCAATGTTTTAATGTGCTTGTGTCGATTAATTTTCATTAAGAATCCAAGAGATAATCATAATATGCGAAATAAGTATACCAATTGGTATATTATACAATGCGGTACTGTTTACCTACGACATATCCATGATAATGAAAGTAAATGTCGATACAACATAAGGTAAGTAAGGTAATGTCGTTGTATTTAAATTTGTATTTGTATGTAATGTTATGTCATGTAGTAAAAAATTAGAAGCCAGATTCACTGTGAATGTGAACGTAAGGTAAGTAGTAAGTAATAGAAGGAGATTGAACGTCAGCCTGGCTTTCAATAATCTCTTGTGTGATGTTGAATGTTGTGTTCGATTCTGGTTGTTGCCTTGTCTCGGTTTATTGTGTTGTGTAGCTACTCGAAGTTCGAACTCATCTTTTTATTATTTTCGACGGATAGAGTGGCGTTCCTTCTCGGTGTGTCTGTGAGTTCAACTTGAATCACCTTTAGCCGCTGCTGTCATGTCACTCTCGATTTTTTATTTCGGTTTTATTTCTTACGTACAAATACATGAGTTCTATTCACTTGACTTGACTTCCTTCCTTCTTTTATAATGTCTACGTATTTCTAACTACATTATCATTTGTTCCTTAAAGTGTCTCTACTTATTATAGCTTGTTTTACTAATACAATGTTGTTTTATATTAGTAGCATTAAACCTTGTGTTTGATTTGATTGGATTCTACACTTTAGAGCCTATCGTCTGTCAATCATTTACTCTCTTCTGTTTTCCTTTCAGATCACTATTTTTCATTCACGTTGTAAATCTCCTATATACAAATACTCCTTAACTCGCTGTACACGATGAAAATAAATGGGAAATGCAAAAGAATTTCATCTTGCCGTCTGCTTACATAAGTTACATAAAGATACGCGCATACCAATGCCAAACTCACGTAAGTACGCACAAGTCAGCAAGATTAAAATATTTTTTGTAAATAAAGTATTGGTTTGATCTGTCTTTTATTTATGCTCTGTCGCACATGAAGGCTTCTTCTTATCTGTATATATAAATATATTCTTTTTGCATGTAAACATACCAATACCAATACCAAGTACTACTAAGTATGTACATACTGTATTTTGGACGAAAATAAATCTTTGGTAGATATTTGGCAAATACGGTTCGCTTTTAGCAAATTCGTAAATTCTCAAGACTAAAGGAAATGTTAAAATAAATTCTAAATATGTTTTGCTACTTGTATTATTGTTATTTTTATACTAATGCGTATGCTATAGAATACATATTAAGTAGTATATAGATCAAAAGGGAGAATAAATGTTTAAGTTAATTGAAAGTACATGACAGGAAATATATACTGTTGTTAAGTAAATATTTTCCTAGACAAGAGGAATTCGAATTATTTTCACAAGAGTACAAGTACAGAGTGACGAAGACAAAATGCCTTGAAGAATTTACGGTGTCTTTGATGACAAGACAAGTTTATAGTAAACATTCAATCCTTAGATTATGATTTTAATCACTTAAATATGACTTAATTTGTCAATTCTGTCGGAGTACGACTGAAATCTTTACGGACTGTGTTTCGCTTTGCGTAGGTTAACTTGATCGGGAGTAATGTGAGTTTAGCTGAACACTGTCCGAGAGTGTAATAGAAAACTGCTCCTTAAAAACAGAAAACTGAAACGCAGTCCATCCGACAGAATTAATATTAAGTCTTTAATTGTTATTAGATTTCAATTGTAGAATTCCCAAACCTAAAGAGAGGGTTAATAATATTTTACCGATTCAATTGTTTTTCATTGCGAGGTGATATTATTATTATTATTAATTATAGAAATTGGTGAATTGATCTTCAATAAAGATTCTACACGAAAATGCATTTTCAATCTTGTTTCAAAATTGTGTTGGACTATATAATTTGTAACAATAACAATTTTATTAAACAAAAATATACTTTAAAATTATCAACAGTAACAATAATTGGTAATAACAAGAACTTTAACAAAAATAAGTGGTTAATGGTGG
>JAQFYC010004161.1:0-18097 GCA_034694165.1 Tomocerus mixtus | reverse complement strand
TGCAATATACAGAGGGGGGTGCAAAATACATAGGGGGGGGTGCAAAATACTTAAGGGGGTGCAATATACAGAGGGGGGTGCAAAATACTGAGGGGGGTGCAAAATACTTAGGGGGGTGCAATATACAGAGAGGGGTGCAAAATACATAGGGGGGTGCAAAATACTTAGGGGGGTGCAATATACAGAGGGGGGTGCAAAATACTTAGGGGGGTGCAATATACAGAGGGGGGTGCAATATTCAGAGGGGGGTGCAAAATACTGAGGGGGGTGCAATATTCAGAGGGGGGTGCAAAATACTGAGGGGGGTGCAAAATACTTAGGGGGGTGCAATATACAGAGGGGGTGCAAAATACATAGGGGGGTGCAAATTACGTTTGGACACGGGGGGGGGGGTGCAATTTACTGGGGGGGTGCATGTTCTAGGGGGGTGCACTTTATTGGAACCCGGAAAATAGCTGAAGCAGTGAATAACGTATACAGGCCTATAACAATAAACCATGGCAATGGGTTTCCAACTGCATTGGCAGTCGACATGCGCAGTGGATGGGTTTTGTTGATGAAAATAGTTTAAATGGCGTATTTAAAACATTTAGTTCTAAATTCCCGCAAAATCTCAGATTGCCCCATGTATGGGGTACATTGAGATTCATATTTGAATTCCTGCTATACATCAACATCTTTAAATCGATACTCCACTTGCCATATTATGTTTGTTTTTAAAAAATAAGTGGGCGTGGCAAGCTTCATTAAATGCCCATTTTTATAGTATTCATCATCCTTGTTCTGCTTCCAAGTAAATTATCCTGTATTTTGACACTCAGCTTCACTTCCGATACTTTTTTAAATCCATTTTGCAAGTTATTTGCTTTTCTTGTGCTTTTACTTAAGCACAGCTAAAAAATTTTAAAAAGGGTTCGCAAAGTTGGTAGTTCTGAAGTAATTTTCTAAATTTTAGCAAAGTTTTCCAGTTTTTAATTATATTTTCCACTGTAATACTACTATTACTATTGTAGAGCGTAATTTATGTAAATCCGTATACCTGTATAGATATTGCACGTATTTTACATATTTACAGACAGAAACCGGATGCAAGGAGCTCAGCTAGACAGCCAGACTCAAAATGCTAGCCAAGTGTCTAGTTTGGATGGACGGACGTTCAATGTTTGGTTTGAGTAGAAATGTAGAATACAATAGTGTGGGAGTGGGAGCAGGAGCCAGCGTGGGAGAATCCTAAAGATATCCATCTGGTTAATTGCACTTAGTAATTACTGCGGGCAGTTCAGTGCAAGGAAAACTATTTTCACAAATGAATACTGAATTAAATTTAATACTCTTGTAAGTATTTTACTCTTGTAGGTAGTAGGTACTCATGTAATGTACGTAGCTTTTAATGGTATCGCTAGATTATAACAATAATTGTAAACAACACAACAGCAACATCAACAACAGATCTGGATTAGATAGCGCAATTGTAAGCCGCGGCTTATCTAACGTTTATTCACTGTTACAGTCACAGCTGCCCTGCCCTTAATAATTATTTGTGAGCGATATAATTGCTCAATTATTTTTACATTATTATTACATTATTAAATTATATATTATAATTGCTATATGCATTTTTTAATTATAATTATTATATAATTATAATTAGAATCTGGAACTTAATAATCAATTAGAAAAACTTTAGTACAAAAACATTTTTTAAAAGTAAAAAAAACTTGAATTAGCATGCAAAAACAAGTACATTAAAAATGCTAAATTAAAATAAGATCAAAACTTGCGTATTATGTAAAATTTTAATTTTTGTTGAGTTTAGTTAAGAGTTAAACATTTTAAAAACAGAAATAATTGCAAAAATTTTTAATTTTCTGTAATCTAAATCAAAATTTACTTGGAAACAATTATCAGATAAATTTTAATGGTTTTTGAAAAGTATTTTCTATTTTCGTTAATCTGGTATTAATGCGGCTTATACAAAAGCGGGGCTTATATAAGCTTTAAGTTCATGAAACTTAACCTAACTGTGTTGTGTCTCTTCTGTAATCGTACTATTATACTACATGGTATTCAAAGTTAAAGTTTCCCTGTAAGTAGCAGTACTTGGAAAAATTAATGTTTTCTGAGGGAAGGAAATGAAAATGGTTAGCTGCATAAAATGCATCGTCCTTTTCCCGGCAGAACTTTTTACTCAGCTTCCTTTTATACTTCATTCTTCTATTTTCATACTTATGCTGAATATTCATATTCATGCCTTCAATTAATACTTACAACAATGTTAACAAGTCTGATCAAGCCATTTAGTATATTTAATATATTCTAGGTTATATATTGTATTTTCAATTTTATACTTTTCTCTAAAATTATTTAGCTCTATTTAAAAAAAAGTAAACCAAAAGAAAATGGTTTTAAGTGAAGCGTCCAATTTGGTTTATTTACTTTTAGCTCTTCTCGTTTTTGCTCTTTTATTCTTCTGCTTTGTTATTGCCAAGTACCACAGGACAATTCTGGCAATTTTATCAACGCTGCCTCGAGATTTTGAGTAAGTTTTAAGTTTATAATTAATTTTTCTAGAAGTATAGTATAGTGAAATTTGTAAACGTTTGTGAAATTGTTTCAATTATTTATGTCAAAAGACGTTTGTTAGCAAGATATTGGTTCTAAATGTGTCTGATTTACTATTTTAGAATATTCCGAAAGTTTTTCCACTGGAAAATAATAGTTTACCTCCAGAAGAGACAAAATCAAACGTTGGGAAGCATATTCGAATCCATTGCAAGAAAACGACCGGACAAAATTGGACTTTATTTTGAAAATGAAAAATGGACTTTTGAACAAGTAAGACGTAAACCAACATTTTGCAAAATAATATAATTAATTTCTTGTTCATTACATTACTTTAGTTGACTTTCATTTTTATCTCTTCAGGGATTTTTCCTGAAAATTTAAATTTATTTTTAGGTACGAATACCCAATAAGAAATGTTATTAATTTATTCGTTTGATTACTTCCAGATTGACAAAGCGAGCAATCGTGTTGCAAATTATTTTTACACTCGAGGTTTAAGGAAGGGAGATAATGTAGCAATTTTCATGGAGAATTCCCCAACATTTGTTTTTGTATTTCTAGGTTTAAGCAAGGTAAATTAATCTCATTGAAATCGAATAAAACTCTAATCAAATATAGTAATTTAATTTTAAAAAATGATTAGTCGGGTTTGTAACATAACAAATATAATTTTATTAATTCCAAAATTAGATAGGCGTCAAATCTGTGCTGATTAATACGAATCTGCGATTGAAGCCGTTAAAACATTCGATTGAATGCCTGCCTATCAAAGCAATGATTTTCTGTTCGGAATTAGCATCAGGTAAGTCCCAAGTGTAGATTTCGTGAGAATTTAATACCACAAGCTCTAATATACAATTTAAAGTATTGTCGTCAACGAAAATGGCACTTTAGCGACACTATTTAGAATAACACATCCGTTTTGTAATGGTTTAATTATCATATCTTACAGAAATCGGTAATTTTTAATATTATTGTGTCCCCGGACAGATAAACGGGTCAAGTCTTCATACAAAAAGTTTTCTCAAAGAATTAATGCAGAAAGCATTCTAAATGAATGTGATTTGAATTTATGAAAAGCACTGATGATAATTTTGGCGTTGTTTTAATTATTTCAGCCGTGGAAGGGATCAAAATAATTGGCAGCCTTGCTGAAGTGTCGTTGTACACTTTCGGTAAAATAGACACCGGGAGTTACCCGAAAGTGGCTGGAACAATTGATTTGGAAAATATTATAAAAGATTCCTCGCCGACGAGACCTCCAATTTCAGAAGCCCCATCGTATGACGATGGGTTGTGCTACGTCTTCACTTCAGGGACAACCGGGCTTCCAAAAGCAGTCATAATCAAACAGTCAAAGTAAAATTAAATTTTTTAAATTACATTATTTATTTGCTTATTTTTTTTTAAATAATTCCCCATCATTTAATTGTATTTAATTAAGAAATATATTTATATAATTTAAATTTTAGGTACATTTCTCTTTGCGCTTCTGGTGAAATCTTGCATTCTTTTCGAAGGACGGATATTCTTTACGTTTGTCTGCCTTTGTACCATTCGAGTGGGATAATGGCGGGAATTGGCCAACTATTAGTCTCCGGATATCCAGTGGCTCTCAGAAAAAAGTTTTCAGTCGCTAATTTCTTCCCGGATTGCAATCGCTATAATGCAACGGTATAAAATTTCTAAATTGAAAATCGAGAATAAAAGAAATTCCATATTTGGATTTAAGGGTAGCCCCCAGTGCGAGAAATTATCATGAGAAGCTAACTAGCGCACCCATGTAAACTCCTACACAAAATATAAAATTTTGCCATTTCAGGATTTCATGCCTAACAAGACCCCTTCAAGGTTCTGCTCGGACACAGGATTCCCCGACTTTTGAATGAACTTTTAATAGAGTCAGAATATTTTTTTAAGCTTTCCCGCAAATTTTTCTGATTTTGTTTTCTAAAAAAATGTTTTCGCTATTTTGTAGTTCGAAATTCGCAAAAAACAAAATCATATCTCCTTCCCTGATGGCTAAGCTTAATTTAGGTGGCACATTAATTCGGATTGATCGAATTTTAATTGAGTTCTCCATGAAGCGATAAAGCACATGTATTTGATTCGTCTGGTGGCTACCCTTAAGTTAATGAAAACATTATAATTTACATTGAAATTTTAGATTGCCCTGTATATTGGAGAAATCTGCCGCTATTTGATGTCAATGTCCCCCTCGTCTGTAGACAGTCAGCACAAACTTCGTCTTTTGTACGGAAATGGGCTGAGAATAGATATTTGGGAGCCATTCATGAAAAGATTCAATATTCCACAAATAAACGAATTTTACGCTTCCACGGAGGGAAATTGTAATATGCGTGAGTCAAATCTTTTTAAAAACAAATTTTTTATGAACTGAAGATTATTGTCAAAAAGTTAAACTATATCGAATAATTAATTTTACTCTGAGACAAAAAATTGATAAACTTTAAATTTTTAAACGTTTTAAATAATTTAAATGATTCCGCTTTTCGGTTTAGTTAATATTGACAACCGCGTCGGGGCGATCGGATTTTGTCCCCGTTACGCAATGCAACTCTACCCAATTTGCCTGGTGAAGGTTGATGACGAAACGGGAGAAATTCTAAGACACCCGACAACTGGAATGGTATTTAGATGCAGAGTCGGCGAACCTGGAGAAATGATAGGGAAAATTATTGAAAATGTCCCAGGACGAACATTTGATGGGTAAATTACAAGTAAACTATTTAATTGCACTAAAAGATTACCAAAATTGCAATTTGTAAAATTGAGGAAAATAAATAACGTTTGTTCATTTTAAAAATATTGGATCTAGCTACGCTGATAAATCTTCTACGAGTCGAAAAATTCTGAAGGATGTTTTCAAAAAAGGCGATTCCTGGTTTCGTACAGGTGAGTTAATTACATTTTGACATTTTGGATGAACTTTTGAATTTTTTCGGCTTTTTTCTTAATTTTGTTAATTTTTTACGTGTTTGGATGCATTTTTTCTATTTATTGCGTCTGAATATGTAATGAACATTTTTGAATATTTTCTACTATAGGTGATTTAATGGTGATGGACATTTACGGATACTTTTACTTCAAAGACCGCACAGGGGACACTTATCGCTGGAAAGGGGAAAATGTCTCAACTTTCGAAGTGGAGTCTGTAATAAGTTCCATTTGCAATTTGAGCGACGTCGCAGTTTTCGGAGTGGAAGTACCCGGGTGCGAGGGAAAGGCGGGAATGGCTGCAATCGCAGACTCAAACGGAGTTCTTGATCTCCTAAAATTATCACAAGGACTTAAGGCATCCCTTCCTGTCTACGCTATTCCCCTTTTTCTTAGAATTGTCGCCCAGTTGGAACTAACAGGTTAAATTTAATTAGATTTCCCATACAATTTAATGTTTAAAAAATTCTTTACTCAAAAAATACTTTAAAACTTTAGAAAAAAATCTTTAATTTTTAAAAACTAGAAAAATTCTTTATTTATTTAATGATCACTTATTTTTTCTCCTAAAATTATATTTATATTAAATGATTCAAATTTATAGGAACTTATAAATTAAAAAAGCAAGAGTTGCAGAATGAGGGTTTCGACATCCATCGCATTCAGGATTCCTTATACTTCTGGAAAGATGGAAACTATATCCCACTGGATATGAACTTACATAAAGATATTACTTTCGCACAAATCAGGTTGTAAGTAAATCAATTTGTCATCTTTTACATGTAAATACATGCACATTCGTGAATGTAAATTAATCATAATACATAATAGCAATATTGTGCTCCATATTTTGTTAAAATATGTAAACACATTATTTATAAATATGTGTATCTTTATTATGAGTGCCTATAAGTGTTACAAGCTGTTATAATGGAACCAGTATTAATCTAGTACATTATATTAATTAATATTTATTACAATATATAAATATTTAGTCGTTCAGTTACAATAGTATGCGATTGCCAATTACCAATTAATTAAATACCTATGAGATTATATTTAATACTGATGATATTGATGTTGCTTAACTTTATTTTGTTACTTTTTTATGTATTAAAATTAAAAATATAGTAAAAATTAAAATTTTCAATTAATTATATCAATAAATATTAATAGCGTTAGTAATCCTTTCGTTAAACATTCATTATGCATTTACTTACACACTGGACTGGTAGTGTTTGCTCTACATTTCAATAATTTAATATCAAATGCACGCAACAACTGTGTTTTGTTTACACTTACTTCAGTCTTCTGCAGAATTCTTACATTATTACAGTTTTATCATTATTTATTGAGCGTGAGAAATAAGTGGGGAATTTCTCACGTTAAAGTTAAAACGGAGTTGTGTCACGTTAACGTAGAAAACTATTTATGAAATATTATAGAGAAAATTAGTTCACAGGAAAGGACACAGACTTATGTATTAGGTGACTACCTATATAGCTTCTTAATTAATTAGAAACTGACAAAACATTTGTAATCCACATTGTCGTAATGCAAATACAGAATTAATTACAAAATACAAAATAATTTAGTTAGGTAGAAATATTTGTTAATGTTTGCGCAATTTCTAAGGGATGAGGTAGATGGCGAGGAAGATGTGACGGGAAAATTGTAAAGAAGTTTAGTTTTAAACTAGATTATCTGTAGAGAGCATTCTTTCTGTATGAGATCAGCTAATCTGAAATTATATTAATTCAGAAATTTAATAAATGTTGCAATAATTTAAAAAATCTTTCTATTTTATAATTCACTGAATTGTTTCGAAGAATATTTGGGTCACCCTGTAGATTTAAAGTTCTTTTAAGACTTTTAGGTAATGCTATTGCTTATGTTATGTTTATGAATTGTACTAGAGTGTATTAGAGATATGAAATAATAGTTTCAATAGTTTTTCTGCCGACCAACAAGTTTTTCAAGGGCAATCCTCCATAATTTTTAGTGGAGTCCAATCCAATCCACCAAAGAAGATTAAATACACCAAATATTATTGTATAATGTGTTATGTAGTAGTGTGTATGTACAATGTAGAGATAGTATGTAAGGAATAAGATAAAGAGAAATGAGAGAATGAGTGTATTAACACAATAGGAACCCAACCGCATAGAATTCATACAACAAGTCAAACAACCTTCATTCCTTACTTCACTATATCATATTATCACAACTCTCGGTGCACTGTCTTTACTTTACTTTACTCCTCTTTACAATACAATACAAATCATCAGGGTTACAAAAACTCAAGGTTCCTTTTAAAAAAGTTTATTTTATTTCTGGTTTTTTCAACATTCGACAGCCACAACTGAGGGATTTGCATATTTAGTGCTAAATCTTTTACGTTGTCCTACCTTGTCACACAGAAACTAATTTTTAACTTTTTTGTTTCTCTGCCAAAATTTTGAAATAGATTTTAATTGAAGAAAAAAGTTTACTTTATAAGAAAATATTAAATTAGCAGAGGAAATTTAATTATCACTGGTAGTTTTAATTAAATATAATTAGAGCACTTCCTATTGTTTATCCATGGTCTCACTTTTATTCTAAGCCCATTTAAATATTTATAAGTACCCAAAAATATTTTATTTTAAAGGATTTAAAATATATCTGGAATTAGATACAAAATATGCAGACAAGGTACAATAATACCGGGAAATATTTCTCTTAGTTGACGAATTAATTCTCCACTGGGAATTATTATTTGAAGACTAATATTTGCGGGTAAAGTTGAATTATGGGGAATTATTTCGCGCTTCGGGAGATTGTAGTTTGAACTTTGAAGTGTCATTGTCCTTATTTAACGAAAATACTACAATAGTTCCCCAGTGGGGAGTTATTTTGTCCATGGGTTATAATTTCATAGACCCAAACGAAATTCTTTGGAATTAATAATTTTTTCGGGCTGCAATAAAAATAAAGAAACATTTTCCCATTAGGTAAACCCTGTTACTGGGGCTTAAAGTCTTACTTCTAGAAGATAACTATATGAAAACGTACGGGTAAATCTGCATATAATAATACAGTGTAAACAGGTTTCCTATTTTATATAGAATGTAGCAAAAGGAACTTAAAGGAAGGAACGGCAAGGGAATAATAAGGCAAGGCCCGACAAGTCTTAATATTTAGTGCTGGAGGCTGAAATGGTCTGGCCTGGAACTTTTTTCTGAAAAGATTACACGAATGTATGTATGGTGAGCATAGATTGCATGAACACAACACCAGATACCCAGAGCTAAAGGATAACACTGTTAGTGTAATAATATTCAAGATTGAATGCACAGGCACAGTCGCTTCTCAATATATTTCCTCAATACAAAGCAAAGATGATATTTATTCTAGCCATACATAATATTTCTATTTACTTAAACTATCGCTCATTTTGGAAGAAAAATTCTTAATTTGTGCCATAACTCTTGATAATTAAAATTGAGCTTAATGGAGTTATCAGCAAAAGATAACAAGAAATTGACAAGAAATTATTATTTACTCAATTATTAATATAGCTGGGATATTTATTTACTTAAAAACCTGAAAAATTCTAAAAAGTTTTTGACTTTTTTTGACTTTTTTATTTTTATTACATCGCACTTTAATTTTATTTTTTGGAAAATGTTTTATTAATTTGCAAATAAATTTTTCACAAATTGGAAAATGTTTTGCAATTTTTCAAAATCATTATTTGTCCTAATAAACCAAGATTTAAAATTACTATTTGAAAGTAAACATATTTTCCATAATTGCCAAAAAAATGATAATAATAAAAATTCCTAAAAACTTTTCACATATTATTTAAATAATAAAATCTCCGGTCTCTGCTTCAAATTAATTTATTCCTTATAATTATAATATAATCTTTGTATAGAAAGGTTAGCAAGTGAAAATTATTGATAGAAAAGCGTGAGGACGCAAAAGTCAAACTACTTAAACATTAAAGTCAAAGTTTATCAATCACTTTATGTACAACAAGCCAGAAAACTGAATCTTAAATCAAATAGGTTACAGCTAAAGCTAAGTTACAATAAATAGAGTTGTGTAATGCAATGTAAAGTGATATTAATATATTCCCTGTAACATAAACAAATAACTACGTAAAAGTTAAAAGTGAGTTCATCCATTGCATATTATCCCATCCTGTTATATTCTACACATACTTATTACTTATACGCTATATAAAGGATAATACAATATTATACACCATAGCTAATGTAAAATGTACATTATTACATACCAGAGTTCCATCTTATAATTAAATGAGAAGTAATGGCAACTGTTATGTAATAGCAATGCAATGCAATGGCAATAACCAAAACCTAACCATATACTTATAGTACATACAAGTTGGACATAATATAAGCCTGAAAATTACATACAAAGGTTATAAAGTTTTATTTTCCATGCTCGAGAATCAGGTTTTCATTTTGCAGACACGTCCATCCAAATTCTATGTAACTTCTGTTTAGCCTAGCCTTACGTGTACGTTTAGTTTAGTCTATGCAACAGTTTTACTTACATAGAAGTTATACTTTATACTTATGTACGTAGGTGTAGAGTATGACTGAGCTGAACAAGTTGATCTGCAAATCCACACAAAAATACCGTAGGTACATACGTGGAGCAATGAAATTCAGCCAAATACACACACACTTTGTACAGAGCTAATCAAAACACAGTTTAACAAGTTTTACTAAAGATTTCAGTGCAAAAATTACCAAATTCTCCCTCAAATCAATTTCCACCCTATTATAAAAGTAAAAAGTCAAGATGTGATGGTCAGGTAAGATTTTAAAGTACTAAAAAGCCCTTTTTGTTGTTATCCTGTTAATTTGTGCGCCATTAGACGCTTTATCGTTCAATATTAAAGATTTGAGGTTATCAAGTGCAAGGGAATACACATAGTGCTTAATAAATAGTACCTATACTTATTACAATATTAAGAAATTTAATTTGTTAGAAACACCCTCTGTAGTGACATCATAATTTGTGATATTTACCACTTGCGTCAATAGTACGGCGTTATTTCCTCAATTTTCTACTTGATACACATAAATATTGATGTTCGTAATTAGGGTTGTCCGTTTTCCTTTATATAAGACAAGTGAAAAATAAACCCAGTGCAAATTTCGCAATTTTACTACAAAAATAAAGTTTTTGCACGTGTCAGAAGCCTTCGTACACGATTTAAATAATGAACTCAAGGTTCAAGGTAGCTACTAATTAAACACCCGGAATTCTTGTTAATTGACCAAAATTCATTCATTTATTTATTTATTTGTACTCCCACAGCAGTTAGGATTAGGAATGAGGAAAACCTATGCTAATTAGAGTGGGACACCCTGTGTAGTGTAATATTAGTGCAAGTGTGCTTTTATTATGCAATGTTTAAATGTACCTACGTCAATACTTAATTTTGCTTCACTTCACTTCACACAGATTTCCTATTGCCAACTACCAACATTGCATTGCACACATAAATATTTATCTCATTTCTTTATACACATAAGTAGCTTTATATATATTATGTAGGAATAATCTATTTCTATCCTCTGTAGCACCACCACGTATGTTTACCAACATTTTATCTGTCATAGTCATACTAGTCATATATTCTCATAACTCATAATTCATAAATAACACGACTAATACTAATAGCACCGTTGTTGCGTTGTTGATACGACGGGAATCCTTACTGTGTTAGTGTTGGGAAAAACTGAATGTTGAATGTTGAATATAGTGTGCATTTAAGCCTGTAAGTGTGTAATGAGAACATGTAACAATTAGTTAAAGTGTGCAAGGCTGTTTTGTTGACAATTATAATGTTCCAGTACATCCAAAGCCAGCCAGCTGCCAGTCCAGTCCAGTTTTGTTCTCCAGAACAGGCGCAGGCCAGCGAGTGTCCATCAATTGATAAATTAAGAGTTTGATAGATAAAATGTGAAAACAAATATTGTAGTGAGACACAAAAGGACAGCGACAGAGGACAGAGGACAGAGATTATATTTTACTTACATTAAAACGGTAACAAACATACTGTGATAGCTGATAGTTGATAGCACACATTTATTTGCTCTAATTTCGGATTAATCAACAGAATTATTATGAATATTTACTTACTTTCAACATTACTTAGTTTCGTAATCAGAATTAACATGAATTAGAGTGTCTAGCCAAATGTAACAAATTGTTACATCATCAGAATCAGCAAAAATTATTTATATGGTGCACAAATAGTGTATCATATTTTATTTATTGCTATTTCTGATTAATCATTGCTATATTCAATATTAAATATTATCCTTGTGTAAATTGTAAATGTTGATAAGTTGATACTGAAGCGTTTAGACGAATTTATAATCCTTGCACAGGATACAGACATTCAACATTAGATAATAAGATTGATTTTTTCCTTAGGAATTTCCGAAAAATTGCCCTTATGTCATATGTGTTACATTTAGCACTATAATAGCTGGTATTTGTTTGGTAATGTGTGAATCCCATTGAAAATAACGCGAAAGGGTGCAATTATTTCTAGAAAACGCAAATCTTTAGTTTTTAGTTGGAAAATATTTGCAGAACGTTTTGTGTATTTTGTATTTGATGTTTGAGAGCGGAAACTCCAAAATCGCGTGTTGTGTGTACATTCAACATTTATTTCGGCGTGGTGGTATGGTGTAGCGGTAGCCATGGCGTGATATCATTACTATAAAAGACTATAATAATGTCTGTGTTAACTTTAATGAATCTGAATACCGTGAAAATGTGTGTTTAATTTTGAATTTCCGTTTTCCTTTCAGATATTGCAGGGATTTGAAATATTGCGTCTATTTTTGTACTAAAGACTAAAGAAAACGTTTCGAACTTAAACTTGGTACCTGGCTTGGGTTGACTTGTGTTGTCAACGTCAACAGTTATGTGATTTTGTAATTTCGTGAAGTTTAAAATAATTTTATCCGCGGGAATCGTGATTTAAACTCAATATCAAAATGCTGCCCGAATTTTCAACCCTCTGCCAGATAGCGGCAGCTTTCTTTGTAATTATTTGTATCGTTTATCGGGAAATGGTCTTCGCCATTGTAAAGACAGCGCCAAGAGACTGGAAGTAAGTTTTTGTTTTTGTGTACTAATTAACAATTAATTAATTAAATTCAACTGATTTTTGACGACTGTCAAATGAAAAGTTGTATTTAGTGTTGTTTGGTAGATGTCATCACCGTGGGTTTTGTTTTTCTTTTCAGGGCAGCTGTCAGATCGACAAAATGGCAAATAGCACTTTTCTCTGCCAAATTTAGAAATGTAACTTTGGGGAGGATGTTTGAACAAAATGTCAAAAAGACGCCAAATAAAGTTTGCCTATATTTCGAGGATCAGAAATATACTTTTCAAGAAGTAAGTCCAAGTCACCCTATTTTATTATCATTTGTTACCCTAAAATACACTACAAGTTTGAAATGTTTAATTTTTGTGTAAAATGTTGTCAAAATGATATTTAGTTCATTCTTAAAATGAAAAATGGATAAAAGTGTTCGTTTTGACGACTTATTTGGACAGTTGATGAATAACAAAATCTAATAAACTAAATTAACATATTCCAAAGCAATTATTAGAATTATCCTCCTCCACGCCATTCAATTATTAATCATCAGTGTTATGAAACAGATATATGATATCGCGTTAATGTTGTAAATATTGCAATTCTTTATTGTAAACAGTTGATGAACTTTGTGACATTTGCATGAGAGATTTATCAATCCAGTCCAGTAAACAAACTACTGATATTTGCAGGATTGCAATATTTGATCATTTTTGACATTTTATTGTTTATAAACTGTTTTGTTAGTCATCAGTTGATATTTTACAGTTTACGACGTTACGACGTTACGACGTTACAGACCTTAACCCTCGATATCGTAAATATATAAATTATTAATATATCATTAGTATATCATTAATACATCCTGGTGACATTGAATTAATTAGATGAGCAGGAAAAATCGATGAAAATTAATCATTTCCTTATATTTTTCTTTAAGGTCGATTTCTTTCTTGAGTTTAATTTTTAAATCTCGTTGACTGTAAGACAAAAAGGTTTTGTAATATCTAATATCACAACTATTAATTAATTATATAGTAATAATCATTAGATAATATTATTAAGAAGAAAGAGAAAAGCACGTGAAGCTATTAATCTCGTAAGTGTAAAGTTTAGCACTTAAATGCGGAATGAGTTGGAGGTTAAATAAAATGTAAAAAATTAATGAATGGACAGAACGTATGTGATATTATGGTTTGATGTGTGTACATATGATGATTCTAACATTGCTAACTGACATTTATGTTTTATTGAATTTTAGGTTAGCAAGATAAGCAATCAAGTGGGGAACTATTTTTATGAGAGTGGATTTCGCAAAGGAGATACTGTCGCTTTGTTTATGGAGAATGGACCGGAGTACGTTTTCGTCTGTTTGGGGCTCAGCAGGGTATGCAAAATAATGATATGCAAAAATTATGCGATTTTTAACATTCCTCACTGTTCTCATACTTAACATTCAATGAAAATGGAATTACTAACGTATAAACCGTTGAGAAAAATTATGTAATTTGTTTTGGTGAATATAATTGTTAATGCATTCTATGATAATTTAATTTCATTCAAATACAAAAATAAACATTAATAATTTAATTGTTAGTTCACGATTTAGTTAAGTGAATGTTGATTTAACAAAATAATTTGTAAGGAAATGTCGAATGCTTTCATTTGTTTATCCATTTCCATTTTCCATGTGCTTTACGCGTGCTAGTTGAATGCTAAAAGCATCTGAGCAGAAGGGAAGACTAGGACTTTGACAATAAATCATGATGATGATGAATGTTGAATATATTTTTAAATGAGGGAATGATTTGCTTTGACAGATTGGTGTTATAACTTCCTTGGTGAATTCTAATCTGAGACTAGAGCCACTCAAACATTATTTGGAGGTCAGCGGCTGTAAAGCTGCTATTTTTAAGCCGGAACTCTTTTCAGGTAAATATAGTACACATAACTTAGTTTATGAACATCGCTTAATTTTTTAAATATTATGCAAATTAATGAATATTTTAACTGTGTAACTAAAAATTAATATTTTGTAGCTCTTGAGGATGTGAAAAAAATCGGGGGTTTGGTTGACACGCCGCTTTATTGCTGGGCAAAGGACGGTGTTCAAAATTTGGCTTCTGATTCCGTGATTGATCTCAACAAGGAACTGGAAAGGATTTCGACCGTCGTCCCCATTACGGAGAAACTCACAAATGCCTCCGACAGATTGCTATACATGGGAACCTCTGGAACTACTGGACTTCCCAAAGCCGTTATATTCTCCCACATAAGGTAAATTAATATATAATGTCCTAGAGTCCTGGATATTTCAATACTTTTAAAAATATGAGATAATTGGCATTTTTAAATTTAATTTTTGATTTTCTTTCAAGATTTTACTCCATGGCCTTTGGATTGAATATAATGATAGATGTGAATTCGGATGATGTGAATTATGTTTGTCTCCCTTTGTACCACTCCACGGGATTCGGCTCTGGAATGGGCGGCCTTCTTTGTAGGGGTGTTCCACTCGTTATTCGCAAAAAATTCTCGGCAACTAATTTCTGGTCGGATTGCTGTAAATATAACGCTACTGTAAGCATTTTTCTAATAATGGGGGATTAAGGGGTCATTTATTAAAGAAGTCGGGTTTTTGTGTGTGAAAAATAACCATTTTTTAAAAATTGATTGATTTTAAATGTAAAATTATCTTTTCCTTCATAGATGGCACCCTACATTGGAGAAGTTTGTCGCTACCTGATGCAAACGCCCCCTTCCCCTTATGACACACAACATAAGGTGCGCTTGATGGTTGGCGCTGGCTTAAGAGCGGAAATTTGGCAAAGTTTCCTCGACAGATTTAAAGTTCCTATGATCAACGAGTTTTACGGCTCCACTGAAGGGAATTGCAATATAAGTAATGAAAAACCGTTGATTTACAATACATTGATGTTGAAATATTGAAAATGTTATGAATAGTTTAAAAAATTAATAAATTCTTTTCCCGAAATAGTAAACATCGATGGAAAGCTAGGTGCCGCTGGATTTTATCCAAGATGGGCTTCCCTTATTGTTCCAGTTCGTCTTATTAAGGTCAACGAGAGCACAATGGAGCCAATTCGAGACCCACTTACTGGAAAATGTATTCGTTGTGAAATTGGGGAATCTGGAGAACTCATTGGGAAAATTGACCCGAGACATCCAGCAAAAACATTTGAAGGGTAAGAAAAAGATTGTAATTTCACTAATTTAGAGTACAGTTTCAAAATTGGCGCGTATATTTAAATAAATTGTATTTTTATTCCGATAAATAGATACACGGACAGCAAATCAACAGATTCAAAGATACTCCGCAATGTTTTCAATGATGGCGACTCTTTTTTCCGATCAGGTAATTATTTTCTTCCTTTTTTGAAAATACTGGTACAACATGCAATTGCAATTCCGTATACAATGACTCCTTATGAATTTCCCAGTGAACGAATAGACCCGTCCTCGAAATAGCCTCCTTTTCCGCAAAATATATTCTAAAATATACAAATACTGTTCAAAATTAATTTCAAATGCTCATAAATGTTTTTCTTTTTCCAGGTGATCTATTGATCCGGGACATCTACGGCTATTTCTACTTCAAGGACCGCCAAGGGGACACCTTCAGATGGAAAGCCGAAAACGTATCGACATTTGAAGTGGAATCGGTTATAACACGTTCTGTTGGACTCAAAGATGTTGCCGTCTACGGCGTGTCAATTTCCGGGTATGACGGAAAAGCAGGAATGGCCGCCATTGCCGATACGGAGAAATCTCTGGATTTGAGGAAACTTACGGCTGACGTCACAGCCTCCTTGCCCCCTTATGCCAGGCCAGTCTTTCTACGAGTATCCAGTTCTTTGGAAACCACAGGTAATACATTTAATTCTTAATGTTATTTAGCTCTGGTCTCTTGTGTAGTTATAGTTTAACTAATTTCGTTAAAAGCTGATATCTATTACTATTTTTTTCATTTCAGGATCATTTAAAATGATGAAAAATGATTTGAAGAAAGAGGGACTAAAATTTCCACATCCAGAAGACTCCATTTATATTTTACAAAATAAAAACTACGAGCCAATGACCCAGGAAATCTATCAATCCTTACTGAATGGAAATCTGAGAATCTAAAAATATATAAATAAGTGCTCTATGAAAGTATGCCAAAGTTATAAAAGTAAAAATTGTTGCTTATGCCTATCTTACGTATACACTTACGTACTCTACTTACAATTACAAACATCAACAACAATTCTTAGCATACTTTATGCTTATTTACTGCCCGTACTGTCAAAACTGTCGATTATAATTTATTAGCTTTTACATGACTGACATATAATTTCATTTAAATAAATAATTTTTGCCAAAAAATGTTCTAGAAATAAATGTGTAAATATTTAAACGTGATTTACTTTTCCTTAAGCGCAATATTACTCACAATTACAATTCTAATTATGTTATGGCATCATCCTCATACAAAAGAGGAATAGTCGGGTTGGAGAACATGGGAAATGGAGTTTTGCTTTAAACCATCTAGAATATAATAAAAAGAACCTTGCATTGTGTAACTCCTATGGTGTTGGATACGATTGGAGTTATCAACGCAGTGCGTGGCATTGTTGGCAGTACCAGCTGCTCTATCTATAGGCTTGAGGATTGGTGGAATCGGAATTGAGTTTAAATAACAAGTATTAATGAATTTTATTAACAATAAATTACAGAGTTAATTAACAAAATTTAAATTCTCATCATACACATTACAATGTTCATCTTTTTGAAATAATCTTTCATTAACTCGAATAGCAACATCGGTGGCAAATTGCATAGAAGAATTGTCAAACGTTTTCGGCAAAGTAGCACAATTCAATTGAAACGTTGATGTTTGGTGACAGGAACGATAGTGATGCAAATATGCCAAATTCGTAGGGACTCTCACTTGCGAAATTCCCGAAGAAGATTTTGCAACTTCGTGAAAACCAAGTTCGACGACCAGGTCAGGAATAACAATAAATTTCGTTCTGTAAGAAAATAAAATAAAGAACCTTAGTTAATTCGTATGTCCATTAGTTATTTGATATTATTTGATAAACATATTTACAATTAAGTGCATTATCCACTTACAGAAACTCTAGATTGTCATAACCTGTTTCTCTTAAAACTTTCGTTGACATTTGCATTTTCCGAAGAATTTTTTCTGCCTTCGGGTTCCCTTCAATTTTTAAAGAAGACGTCCACTTTTCTCCAAGCATCTTTTCGCCAAAGAAATATTTATTATTGAAACGATATCCACATATTTTATTATTAGGCTCAAGTCGCAGATAATAGTTTTGCAACTGTTCCATCATTTGCATGAAATTTTTAGAGCCATCTAACGGTACTATCATTTCGTCCATATCCACAATCATGAGATACTTG
>JAQFYC010004160.1:0-18100 GCA_034694165.1 Tomocerus mixtus | reverse complement strand
CGGCTACCCTATCACAAGCTTTTTGGCCGTCCCCCAACCAAGCTCATCAATGGGGGACGATATGGAATAGGTTTATTAAGAACATTACGTGAGGGAGACTGGAGCTCCACCAATACTTTAAACAATTTTAGATACACATAGATGCCGCTATAACGGATTCAAATGTGATAAAGCACAATTGCAAAAAGGAAAATTACTGAATAAGGAGGTAGCAGACAAAAATCTGCGTCCAAAGGAAATATAAAAAAATGTAGCTGATGATAAGGGACGGGAAGCAAGTTATATATTATGTACAAATTCAGGGAAATACAACAACGGGATTTTATTAATGCAATGAAGCAGTAGTACGAAAAAGTTTTAATAAACTGTCTAAATCCGTGTTGTAAAGCATGTAGATTTTGCCTTAGTTATTTTTATTTAGTTCACTTAAATAAATAACATTTACACTGTTCTTTGAATTTGAACAACGATTACGTGCCTACGTAGCACATAGCGGCCGTGTTTTATATTTTTTGCATTTAACGGACAAATTCAAATTCAAAATATCGCAGTCCTATTAATTTTAAAATAAACTTAGATATATTTGTGAATCACTTGCCAACTTTCATATTTCTAGCTGCTTGTTTACAATTTTTATACATAATCAAAAATTATACCATTTTTGCCTTTACATGCTAATTAAATGGGCAATTTTCAAAATGCTGCCGATTTTTTTGAGAGTGTTTGAGAGTTGTATGGACAATGAAAAACAGAAGCCAAGACATCAGTCTTTTAATTGGCAAAAGAATTGGCTGCTCCTTTTTGCTCCATTTTAACATTATTTTAGATAGGTCAATGGGAATACTTTTTGCAAAAAATATTAAACACGGCCGCTATGTGCATTGGATGCTTTAATTAATTGGTGGAAAAATATCGACAGACGTTTATGACTCAATTATCTCTTACCAACATGCACTACGTAACGTAGTCTACGCTTACTCTTTAATAACAATTAGGCAATAATAGGGACATTGGGAATTTAAGTTTGCGGTCCCGACGGAAAAATAACACGTTAAATTGGGTGCGCGCGCAACCTGTGACGTCATTGTTTGACTTTCTCCTTCAGCTTACGTTTACGTGCCGGACGGTAAATTTTAGCGGGACGCTAAATCGACGGATTTAACGTGCTATATTTTTTTCCGTTTTCTTTCATTTTTGGCACAAATTCGACAACTTTTTTATGAAATTAAAACTTGTGCAGACACTACACAATGTATACATTATAACTAATGCATTTCTAGCTATATTTTGGTTTCAAAAGCATGAAAAATTTGAGTAGCAATAGCACTACTTTTTACATCTAAGTATACACATACCTATGCCATGCCACTTACAGTAACACAACACTCACCTTACCTATATACTTAACTAATACTAAAATGACTCCCCTTTTTCTCGTTGTTATCTCTCTTACGTACATTTAAAATGTAAATCAACATTAGTTTTAATTTAAGAATCCTTTACAATTAAAATTTATTAATCATTAAATTAATTTTAAACTAAACTAAGTACATCCATAATATCTCTCACTATCTTAAGGGTATAGCAACCAGAGGAAGCAAATTTAGCAAATACATATATGTTTTCCAACTCCACCAATTCATGAAGAACTCAATTAAAATTCCATCAATCCGAATGAATGTACCATCTAAATTACGCTTAGCTATCAGGGAAGGAGACATGATTTTGTTTGTTGTGATTTTAAATTACAAGATGTCGAAAAGTGCGTTTTAGAAAGAAATCAGAAAATTTTATAGGAGTTTACATGGGAGCGTTACTTAGCATCTCACGAATTTGCTCCGGGTACTGCCGGCACTTAAGAATAATTATTGTGAGCAGTGACACAATATTTAATTCAAATTAATTTATAACATTAATAATAATTGTCACTCAGCATCATGCCTAATAAGCACACTGTCAGCTGAGTGAAATAAATATGAAATATGTTTAAAAAATGCGCCGTACTATTTCGGGACGGGGCGAGCGTTATTTCCCAACCTCAAAATTTAACGGGACGTAAACGTAAACGCTAGTTCAAGGAAAAGAGAAAGGAGTCACCATTTAACGGCCCGTAATTTTCCGTCCCTCTAATTCCCAATCTACCTAATGAATGCATGAAAAACACATATAACTTAACACAATTGGAAGGATATTGTGAAAGGTGATTCTAAGCCAGAATTTCATACCGTAGAACAAAGCTCAAAAACGATTCCATTTACCTACATGCATGTGCTAAGGAATGCTAATTACACTAATCGTATATGTATGTGAACGTATACTGTTAATTTAATCTGTTATGTTGGTTTATCTACTTCGTCAGAATCATTATGTTTACAGTGGACATATAATGTGATTTGTGTATGTATATGTGTGTGTAAATGGATCTCGGATATTTATATTTCATTTGTTATTCTCTACATCTAGTTTATCCATAATATATACTTTAGTTAAACATAATATTCCCAGAAACAGCACATATGTCTTTGTTGTTACTGTGTTATAGCCGTAGGTAGGTATTTGTTTCTAGTAGCGCTTGTACCACAAGGTTCGTGCGTAAACACGTGGATACATTTTGGCATATGTAAAATTTATCCGTTGTAATAAATTCACATGTATATCTGCAGTACTTGATACATTCTTAAACATAACAGCTAACCCGTTGTTAGCAAAATAAAATGGAAACAAACATTACAGGGAGGCAGTTAGCAGAGCTGAAAAACAAAGCATATCAGTCGAACCTAGACGAACGGAATCTCTAGTTTCTTTCTCAAAAATGTCTCAAGTTTGTAAGCCAAGATGTACCCTTTCCCTCATTATTTTTATTGCACAACTTTAGCAAAAAGGGAAAGTTGCAGAAGGACTGACTTCAGGTATGCAATAGAATTGGAACTTACAAGTCAGGTTTGAAAGTCTGAGTAGAAGTAAGTCTAAAAATTTTATAGGTGGATATCTTCGTATATAACTTGGTTATGAACATCAGCACTGTACAGTAACACTAACACAATCACTAACAACACGAGAAAGCAGAAACTCAAGAACATAGGCCAAAATGATAGTTTACACTTGAACGATTGTAAAGGAACCAGCTTGAGATTTAGACTTTTCGAGTACTATTCTCTTCTGACGATTTCTACTAAGTTCGTTGAACACTTTACAAATAAGTACAATACCTACCAAGGAGCAAATTCAAACTCTCTGAGCATACTTACTTAGGTAATAGGATAAAAGGGCCGTAGCCTACACTTGTCCCTTGTTCGGTGTATAATGTAGAAAGATCTTATACCTACCTGTTCGTTCATAAGTTTCAATGTGCAAATAATAACAACTGCATAACACGGGTTTTTCTATTCACTATTCTTTACATAAGAAGTAGGTGGTTAAGTTAACTTTTCAAAATTACATCATTATTTACTAAATAGGCACTCTGCATTTTGACCATGGAAAGCTCAGGCTGCCGTGTAGTAGCAGCCTGACTTGTGCCCACTTCAATCACCAGGGTTAACTTTTCTAGATCCCAAAATCCAATTTCATTAAATTCATTCACATTGTCTAGGCTTCTACAATAATTATGCAAAGTTATGTAGTACATGCCTAGATTATGCACGAACTCGTAAATGTGCAATTCTAGATTCCCAAATACGTTTATGTGTTTTATCTCAAATTCTCCATTGAATTGGCGATGTATTTATTTGTCTCGGGAGGCGATATACTTACTGATATACGTTCATACTTACTGTAAGAAATTATTAAATTGCAAAACCACCTATGCATACAAGGAAGTTTGAATTCAATGTGTGTTTATGAGTAGCAAAAATAAATCCCGAAAGTTTACTATACACGCACGACGAACCTTTCAATTCAGTCTCTAAATATTTCAGCATGATTGTACTAAATGTACTGTACTGAACTTAATAAATTCAACAAAAATGACTGTTTGAATAATCTTTCGTTAAAATATTTGTATATACAATCTTTTTGCTAATTAAATATTTCTGCTATGATAATAAAAGTATAATTCAAATTCGAGGGGAAAATGCTTTCAAAAACGAATACTATAGATAGTTGAAATTGATATACCTGTTTCATTTACATTATAAGTGCCTTTTAATACGTATATGTATATGAATGTAACTAAAGAAAATCAAATAAAGGGAAAGTAAACTACATAATATATACAAATTACGTACATCATCTACCTGGTTATCATTATTTATTTATTTCACAGACCAAAAGCACAAGAACAGTACAAGAATTATATACAATACTTATTTAGTATGTATTTCATGTGTATGTTTGGGTTGATTCAGATTTAATTGTTTCTCTGCCTCGTTCTCTGGTGCCAGGCTTCTCATAACATTTGTATCTGTGTGCTGTGAATTGCCTTTTCAATTAGCCTAGCTTCTTACTAAACCAATGCATACGAGTTACCAAAAAAGGTTTCAGGCAAATACAAACACAACCTTACTTCTCTTGAGTAAATATGTTATTCTGTAGTTTGCAGAGCTCTATAAAATTATTCAGCTTTATTGTAAGTCTGTAATGTAATGTGGCCATTGTACATAAGCAAATTTGAAAATGTGTATTTACATACTTAGGGAATAGGTGTATTCGCCCAATTGCTTCACAATGTAAAACGCCTTAGGTGAAAGTATACTTTTTCAATATAGGAAGACCAGAAACTACTATACATATATCACAGCGTTGTTTTTGTAACTATCTCCTGTGTTACGCCTTCTTTTTGTAAAGTGAAGGACCATATTTTATTTTTTCGCTTTTCCACAAGTTGGGGAAAAGCGAACCTACATATGTTTATCATAATTGTTGTAACAATTGTGAAGATAAAAATTAGGAATTCTGTGCTTCTGGAAGGAATGTGGTTAACTGCCTCAAATAAATGTACAATTACGGGAATAGATATTTCATGACCTTAAGTGTATTTTACTCTTACATAGATAAGTGTGTTAGATATTTAATTTAGCTTTTAGCCATATCATTAGTATTAGATACTCAGCAGTTTATGTAGGGCACTTTCAAGTTTTACCTTTAGTATTAACTGCAAGTATCTCTTTTATTGTCTCTCAACTCTGAGGAAATCTTACGTCTTACGGGTTTCCTACATAAATGTACGTACATGTTTCGATGTACGATTAGCATTACTTACAGTTACATTCAAAGATATTTGGAGTCCACAGTCCAAGGTAAACTAGGTAAGTTTCTATATAAAATTCGGGTTTATGAGCTAAGCACTGAAAATGGTTAGAGACGCGCTCTTTGAATAATGTATTAGTCTACTTTCACATGAGGCTGCAAATAATGCAAGTGTGCCATGCCATGTCATACCATACCAAGTACTGTAAATGAGCCCTCCTGTTCCAATGTACAACTGAAATTACCTTTGTTCAGTTCGCTGTTTTCTTTCGCATATACTTGGAGGTGGTTCTTGATTGGAAACTGCTACTCTCTCTTGTAGGTACTACTTACTGATGACGACACTCCCCTGTGCCACTTAAACCCAGGTAGTTTAAGTAGAAAAAGAACTCTGAGCACATACACATGACCCTGCTCCGTGTCTTGACACTGACGTAGATTTAAAACCGTAGTGAGCAATTCACTGAAAGATACCTCAGCTCAGGTCGTACAAAGGTTACGGCAAAGGTTATTACTTGGTACATACAAGTAACGCGTCCAATTTTCAAAATGGGGCTTCTCTTTCCTACTAGACTGAAATTTTCTTATACATTTACCTAAGTAAGTATGCACAAGTAGGAGTCTGTAAACCTTGCTGTTTGGATATACATTAAGGCAAATCAAAATTATCTTTTGTGAACAACAGCGGTAAAACAGTTTATAGTTTTTGTGCTGTGGGAAACTCCTTTTGTTTTGTCTGTTTAGAGATTTAAAATCCTTGACGCAACAGTAGTTGTCTTATTCAAATGTGAACGTCATACTCTTAAATGTCTCCTCTAAGTAAATAGGATTAAAGGAATTCAGTAATAGGGATGTGATAGCCTTAACACATTCAAGAGCAGCGACAAGCGTGTACAATAAGATAACATAGTACTTAAAGAGCACTTCTGCTTTTCTGACATTAAATATTAGTAGATGGATCATTATACATACCTAAGTACATTATAGATATAGTTGACTATATAGCTACACATTAGTACAGCTAAATATAGGTTAGGTACAACACTTGATATATTTACTTACATTTACATTTAGGGGTTTCAGTTAACAACGATCTAGTTAGAGAGACAGCCAATCCTCTCCAGTTGACTTGTAGTACATAATTAAAGAAGGGTAAAGTAAATATTTCAAGTAGGTATTGATATCCCATTTCCCAGTTGAATTCCTTGCTTAGAATACCTGAACAAATACGCATCTGCTATGTTCTTGTACGGTATTGCTTACATAATGTATTTAGGTTCCGAGAATTTCACTAATATTGTGGCAATAGGTATATTAGCGTTACCATTATTTGTATTTATTGGTTGAATTATGAGTATAAGTAAAAACATAATGGAGAAAGAAATTTCTAATCATGTCGATTCATATAATTACTAATTAGGCTATATACCTAGTACATACCTACCTTATTTATACTACATAGTAGTCGGTACAGCTTTAGAAATAAATATTGCATGCTTCCCAAAGTTTACTCAAATTATCATCAGTACATGAAATGAATTGAAAAGCTAATGCATAGAATGTAGTTTAATCGTCATCTAATGTTGTAGTGTTTCTGTGAATGTATTTTTTATCAGTGACATTACGGACGGATTTAGATTACCAACTAAACAACAATTAGACTTGTAATAGTGACCTCCCCCGTTGGTTTGTATAAACAAAATGAATACATGCAATGCAATGTTATTGCAGCTCCACACTATTTGGCCATTTTGCAACCAATTATATGGATATTAGAGCTTCCAACAATCATGTTGTTGGTAAGAATCAGGGTTAATGTGGCACGAACACTGGAGGATTAGAAGAATCTAATTGAATTAGCTAAAACTATAGCACGCGTGTACTGATGTACACATTTTGCAAACGATTGAGAAATATTGAGCACCTCACCACTCTTTTACCAGTCTGTAAATGCTCCAGAAACATAAAAACTTATTAGCAGCACAAATTGCAGTTTTACCCATTTAATACTATATTGGATAGGTATTATTGTACGTTACATGTACGCACTACTGTCTTTACTGTAAGTCCTTCTGGTATCACTATCGAATTATAAATAAGGCAACTGCAGGGACAATGGACAAACACTTGTACAATTCAGTTAGCACACCTTAACACTAATAACGCTTTGTTGCTTATTTATGAAGACTAAGTCGGTAGAATAGGTACACAGTAGAGCTGAGCATATGAATTACACAAATCTACTCCAAAACCGCCCATTACAGGATCCGCACCCGAAACCATAACTTCAAAAGTTATAAAAGGAGAATGATAGGGTACTGGGACGGATTATCCCACGGGACAGAAAAGCCCGTTGATAGAAGAGACCAGTGGATGCAATGACCCGTGGTACACTGTTGTTTGCACATCAGACAGTTAGGCTATCCACATAAACACATGGTCAATTTAAATGTCATTGTATTTGTATTTGTATTTATTGCAATTTCCACATATACACATATATGAATACATGCATACATTTGGTACTTACATTGCAAAAATCATAATTTAATTATTTCTAAATTATTTCAAAGGCAAAACCTCAGATGTCATATTTCTGTAATCCCCATATTTGAAAATCTGTTTACTCATTTTTATTCGATAATAAGAACACTAGTTTGGAAATACTTGTGATAAAACTCAGTATGCCTACTATGTGGTAGACATACGGGTCGTTCTGTCCCCCGGTCTCTTTTCCAAGACAAGGAATGCATGATAGAATCGAATGATGCTGCACAATTATATAAGTGTATTAAAGTACTAGACAGCCTATCTAATGTAAACAACAAGGGTGGCAACTTAATGAAATGGTTGTCATCAAAATTGGGTTTTAAGGCTATGAATCTTAACTGAACTTATGACCCCCTCATAAACCCGTGCCCTCGTTCATTGTTCCTCAGCTGCGGGCCATGGGCCCAGCCCTAGTACACAACAAAAATTCTGACTATTTAGTAAATATTATAGTTAGGCAATTACATATGTATTGTATGTTAAATTGAGCCAAACAAAACATCTTACAGCCAACAGAAAGTATGAACACTAATGATTGAAGGTAAAGAAAAGATGTTGTGGAATTGTGGCAGGTACCAATAATGTTGCAAGGTAATGATCCAAATATTTAAAGCCTTTCACAATCATTTTTAGTTATGCAATTGTTCAAAATATAATGCTCAATGCAATGTGTGCACAGCGAAAAAGTAGAGCAATACTGTTGCTGCCGCGAACCTAGCTTTCGCCAAATATACTTGCCACTTTGTAACACCAATTACCATTCTTAAAGAAAACACAATACAAATATACAATACAAGTATGCATTTAGTAGACACGACACAAATCATCATATAACTACGCATGATTTAATTCGCTAAGTTGTAAATGCCTATATAGTGTATACTAGTACGGTATAAGTAGCATTTAATAGCAAACACACCAAATAAAGAAGACTACTGTAGAAACTCGTCTATGAACCTTATTTGGTATGGAAGTGTCTTCTTTTCTTCGTGAACAAGTTTTGCTACCAGTCTGTCTTTGAAATGAAAACTCACACTTGTCACACATTTCATTCAAAAGATTACATTAAGTTTGAAACTCTCTTTGTCACTTTTTGTGATCTAGTCCAGTCAGACTTCGATTTCAGCAATACAGTGCAATAAACAAGGAATCAATATTTTTTGCTCAAAGCACTATATTTATTTGAAATTCAATGAAATAAAGCCTTCTAGGTATGCAGAGCAGTAGGGCAGAAAACTATCATACAGTGTTATGCATCCATACATATTTATATGCCTGCAACATACAAACTAATTTTATTGAATCAGGTCATAGCTGGTAGCCGTAGACCAAACCGAAGAAGGGCACGGTTTAACTTCAACATACAATATTGTTGGGATTTCGCTATCTTACTGCTTTCACCATTAAATTTCTCTATTACCTATGCAAGGCTTAGCTTTAGTCTTTCGCAGCCTTTGGGACTGGAAATTGCATACCTATTTAAAAATCAGGTCCAGCGAATTTTAAAATCTTATATTGTAAGTCGCAAGGAATATAAATGAAGGAACGTCGAACACCAGTGAAAGTAGCAAGAATGTGTCTTAATTGCCACCATTAGGATTTCAAAAGTAATGGAATGGAAGTTTGCATTGATGAAAGTAATATGACAAGGGACATCTGAACACCGCTGCATATCTGCGAGCGACTCTGAATGTAAAAAGTAAGATGTAGAAGTGCTACAAGAAAGTACTTTTTGCTAGTTTTAAAGCACGTATATGCTTTTTACTTTCTCCGGCCTAGGAGAAACGTTTATAGAGTAGAAAAGAAAATTCATGCAAGAAAGGTTTGGTGGTTGACCATATGAGACTTTCACACTACGGAAACATTCTCGTTATTTATAATAACACTTTCACTGACATACCTCCACTATTACTTCTGATATATATTGTGTCATCCTTCAACAGCAGATATATCTTTTGGCTCACCTCAGTCTTAGTGTGGTAGGCTCTTTGACTTTAGATTTTTACAGGAAGGAGGAACCTTATGTTTTTAGTGATGATTGGGAAATTATGAATTGCAAGCAGATCATGAAATTAGTCAGAATTGAAGATTAACCTTGGTGTTATATGCCTGCATTTTGAACCTAAACCTGCTGTCCTTTCCTACTGTCATTTGGTAGAAATAAGTAGCCTGGCAGGCTGTACAAAGTTTTGACAATAAAAGCTTGAACTGAACTGAATTGAACAGTACATCGATTTTTGGGAAATTAGAGCAGAAGTCCAAATGTAGCAGCAGTAGCATTTTTTATATAGGTTTTTGGCGAACGCAGCTATAGCATAATTATATTATGCATTGTATACCCGATTTACGCATACTTACTACGTGTTGCATTTTGTGTATCTACTATTTATCAATGTGATTGAATGGTTTCGATTTCAATTTATACCTAGGACACAATGTGTGCTCATCAGGTCATCATTAGGCCATACCCTTTTCGTAGAGCTGACACACTTTATGAATAATGATAGATACATTTTTTTCTAGCACTTCCTAATATACATTGGTCAAAATTATACTAATCTGTATAGCAAGCTGAACATATTTTCCTAAACCTAATTTTACTTCTTTACAAACACCTACAAATACTTAACTGTTGCAGATTTGGTGTCTAACAAAATTGCAGTTGACAGATTTGACAAGGAAGTACAGAACCGTCTGGATTGAATTTATTAAGACAGCTACGTATAAAATACATCTCTCTCTCTCTCTCTCTCTCGTTCTCATGCGTCAGTCAGTATGCCTGAAGTGAATAAAAATAATAATGTAATAAATTAAGAATGACTTGAGTTAAACAAAAGGAAAACAGTAGAATGAGTTCATGAGCACTTTCACTACATTTCCTTTCATGAGACTTAAACAAAAGTGATTCAGGAGAAGCAGCTCGACTTGTTATGTTATGTCTACGTCCCTGGAGCAGGCATTTGGTCAAAAGTTGACACTAGACAAAGCTCCACTTCCCATATCTCCATCTTCATCATCAGGAGAAAATCCCCCATCAACGCAACAGCGTTCCCTGAATGTGAGCCCCAGCCAGGCACCCGGGCAGTCCGGGAGTAGTGGAGGAACAAGTCCAGTTAGTGTAGGCTTCAACCTAGCTGCTCCGACTGCTACCACTCCTTCCAATGAAAGTGTATCAAAACTTTCATTTAAGAGCATAGGCCGTCGTTCTGTTTCTCCAATTCAGACTCAAGCTTCGCTAAGTCGGGAGGATTCTTTTGGAAATTGCAACAGTCCTGGAACACCAAATAGTCCGAGTCAGATTGGGAGCCACATTCACCAACGAGGCTCCTTCACTCATTCCGGTGGCCACGGTAGTGTTGACTCCACGAGAGCAACTCGGAAAATCTTTCATAACTGGAGATCCGCTTGCGGACGCACAAAGGATAAAACGAAGGACTTCATTCGAAGGTGGAAGACCCTGCCGGAGAACCATCCGGATTTTGACCATTTGACAAACTCTCCTCCGGGGTCAACTGCAAACATTTCTACTTCATCTCATCATGGTGATAGTGGCTTGCAAAAAATTAAAAATCTTAAAAAGAAGCCTTCCGAAAATGAGATTTCGTTCTCCAGTAAGGTGAACAACATAACTCAAGATGACAGTAGCTTTGGAGGTGCTGGGCCAAAGTCATCCACTGGTTGGTCCGTTCATGTTTGGGGTAAGTTGCACTCAAAAGGTATTTGTTAATTGTTAATAACATCTCTAAGCGGTACAGTAGTTCTTTTTATCAGCTAAAACAAACAATTTTATCTGCCATTTGTTAAAATCTTAAGATTGCGTTTCTTAAGCTCATTTAAATAGAAGTATTTTATGCAGCCAAACAAGTTAGTTGATACGCGCGAATAAGTGCATTGAATGCAGACCGCTTATATTAGTACAAAACTTAACAATATCCACACTTTTTTCATTTGTTAATAGCTGTAGGTAAGTTGCATTAAGATTTATTTGTTTGTAGTCGTATTTCGTCAGCTTTGTACTATATTATGATATTCGTAGATTTTCCTTAAAATGCAAATGTGTGCCACAGTAGAATTTTGTCTCCTAAATCATGTTTCTTTGCAATTAAAGAGGCTTCTGTGATTTACTTTTTTCAGCAACTTATGTGCAGCGAGGGTCTTGCGAAGAAATTACTAACGAGGAAGAGCCACCAGGACGAGACTTTCTTACAGACTTTCAGAAAGTTAAATTAACGCACTTCTTAAGCCACGTACTCGATATGAACAACGATAAAGTCATCTCTGCTGATGATTTTGTCGCATTGAATCAGGTTAATAATTTAACAATTATACTAGTTATAGCCATTTATGTGTTTCTGCACAAAATAGCTGCACGATATTGTGCTATTTGGAACCCATGAAACTCTGAATAATGAACTTTTTTCTCCCTTTTAATGTAAAACTGCTAATGCTAAAGAGATATTATGTGTTAAATTGCAAGAAATTCTCCCCGCTAGCTAGTAAACGATCTAATAATTTGATATCCGCTTTAATAGAGAATTCGACATTATATTGAATGGTCAAATGAATGCATCGAGTTTCACATTTTGAAGGAAGTACATTCTGGGTTTTTGGAATGTTTTCTAAATCAACCCCTTGACGATTGTTCCCACATGTATTACTGCAGCGCTGAACGAGGTAAAATCTTTATAACCTTTCCTCTACTATAGCTATACAGTAGTTTTAGTATATTTATTTTATGCATATACAAAACATAGTTAGTACTGTACTAGATATTTGCAAAAATACCCGCAATCCTATTCTTTCTATTTTCTACTCATAGCAATGGATCACACATTTTATTTCACATTCTATGTCACATTTTATGTTAGTATTGACTTGCAACAAAATATCTAACAAAGAAAGTAATTAACATGTTTTACAGATATTCTATACGCAACTGAATATCATGTTACATGTTGGGTGGGATAGTTGGGAATAACGAGCTACATACGTACATAGTACCCAGCTACACAGGTGTTACAAGCAGCTATAGGCAACAGCAAATATTTCTTTGTGGTCTTTGCTTTTGCATACATAATTTTCTGAACTTTAGAAACTCGTCATCATGTAAATGTGGAAGAATGGCTGGATGTCTGGGGATTTCTCTTGAATTCGGCCCGGAGTTTGGGAGCACTCCCATTGTGGCTACAGTATTTCCCAAAGATATTGTTTCAGGTTATTAATAAATCAGGTTAGTGGGATGTGTCATCATTTATTTAGCACACTAAATATTAAGTCCTTTACATAATTTACAACAATTACCATTACATCTTTATGTTCCAGGTTCAGGTACAATCTCTAAGGAAGAATTACGTGCATTCTACACCATGTTTCTCGGGATTGACTTCCGCGTAGTAAATGAGACACTAGACTCTATCTACAGTGCTATGACAGATGTAAGTCGAAAACTCAGTTGAATTTTGCAAGCACGTTTTACAGTGACATAAAATCTCCATTATTGCAAAAGTATGTTTTTAATGCATTATGTTAAGCACTTTAGGGATGTAAAATTGTGGAATTTTACACGGGGAAAGTATGAGAAGGTTAATACATGGGACTATGGCATTTTACATGGGAAAGCAAGGGAAAGTTTACATATGAAGCTATGGCATTTTACGTGGAGAAAGTATGAGAAAGCTTGAAATCCAATGTTCGTAATTTAAAAACATACTGCGCATAACTTATGGACATAGTAATGTAGGAAAATACTTGATAAGTGGCAATTTGTATAATAAATACATATAAATAAAATATTTTTCTCTTTAGGGGAGTCGTCACAAAATTACTTATGGATTGTTCAAATTATGCTTCGCCAATTTCCTCTTTGGAAAGTACCCTCATGGACCAGGCCAGTATTTGTTTGGAATTTGTTCTCCGCAGACTCTTAGATGCTCTTTCCCTATCGATTACAGTGCTTTAAATACTCCTCCAGATGATTTAGAGCCTTATGACCCCGAGAAAGATAAAAGTCAATGTAATCGAAGATCAGTCATTGTGTAAACCAGTATTTGTACAAAAAATATTGTCTGTGTAATTTTCCTTCAAATCGACATTTCGAAAATAGGTTATAGAATGATGAGCTAAAACCTTATGTACTTACTATAAATAATATGATATGGTATATAGAAACCTAAGTATTTGAAATTAGAAATCCTTACGATTCATCTATTAATGTTTTAAAAGCTCTTGCACGCTTAATCGCTCAGGAATTATCTAACTAATTATCTTGAGCATAAGCATCCATGTATTGTATAATTTGTTTCTATTCTGTACAACGTATTCATATTTAGAACATCTGGCAATCAGTATCCTAAACCCATTACATACATAGATACCTTTATCAACTAAGTGGTACTATTTCTATGATTAAATATCCTATCAGCAATTAATATCCCATTCCCATCTTACTGCATTCCCTCCGCTAAACATTTAATTTACTCCATGGCCCTATTGTTCCATTTATCACTTTTAGTTATGCTCTCATATGAAATAGCATTTTCCAAAATGTTGTAGCTAAGCTTTAGACAATTTCGGATGGGAACCCCGGAATACCATTGTTGCTTTATATGTATAGTTGAGTGTTGTTTACACTATTGTCTTCGTGCTTCTTATTGTCTTGCAATATATTTGTTTCCTTGAAAAATAAAAGTGTTGTGAAAGATTTATGGACATACTAAATGGTCAAGATGACTCCAGACAACTTGTGAATTCCTAATGAACCTACAATTAACTATAATATTTGTAGCTGCCATACTTACAAGAAATCTACCAATGAGCCTATATAGTGTAGTGTGACGTGGCTATCGGACCACTATGTTTTTCTGAAGTACTTACTTAACCATTTTCTCAGCTTACGACTTGTAAGGATTCACATTACATGTGGGATAGGAAGTCATAACATTGAACTCAAGATCTTTTTATTTTAAGTTTTTAAAGTTTTTTATTCAACATGTAACAATAAGTATCAATGTACCAAGTATAATATTTAGGAATACTTAGAAATAGATACAATAGGTAAACCTGGTATATCGCGAACTTTTAATTCATTAATAAGTTTACAGGTATTACCAAATAAATTCGACAAAATGTCGAATGTCCAGATTTACAAACTTTAATGCAACTTTTTATTAATAATTAATTACAACTTTTATGGGCGGAATGTTGTTTTATGGACGGAATGTTGTAGTTTGTTAGTATATTACTATGAACACTCTGCAACTGTAAGGCGTTAGACAAATAAAAAATAAAGTCATACTTCAGAATGAAAAATACACCGGTCACCGTTCTCGCTAATAGCGTTATCACTTCCCAAAATTCACGAGTAGTAGAGCTTATTAGAAGATATTAAATAAGTTAAAAAATATTCGGGAGAGCAAAATACAGTTCCGGTTGAAAAAGTATTGTCTATGGCTAATGATGTCATTGATGTCCCATCAACAACTTAACTTTAAATAACCTAGCGAACAGATCATTTTCAATTAAAAACTATTAAAATTACAATGAGTTTGAGATTTCATAAGAGATATATTTACGAGATAAGAGCATTTACTGGAATGTTTTAGAGGAATATACTCTTTTTGTTCTGTCATTTGCTCTGTCGGGGGACAGTTATAAAATACTAATCAGGGCAATGCAAGAAGAGATTTCGTAATTATTGTATAATTAAGAATACCACGCATAAACCATGTCCGATACACACATTAAAAGTATCTACTTATAAACCGAAGCTCAAAGCTTCAACAATGAGAAAAAATCCACACAAACAAAATTGCAAAATGCGCAAAATTGTAGGGAAGAGAGACTTTCGGATTCACCCAACAGGATTCGTCCGTATACCATTTAAGTATCGTGGACATTTGTAAATATGTACATACACAACGCAATATGATTGCAAACAATTAAACAGTTTCGTCCCAGTAAAATAATTTGTCATCGGGAATATATTCATCAACCATGATGCTGGGAGTTTGCTTATCGCGAATGAACTGGTAGTAGGAGAACACAGCCAAACAGCAATAAATCTACAAAATGTAAAAATTCTTTTACACGCCCCATCTTATTAGCTTTTTGCTTATTAATGTTTCCATTTTAAGGATACTTACGTTGTAGGCCATCCAGATCCACATGCAAATCAAGGCAAAAATGTTTTCCAGCTGCAATGAACAAAATCAACCATTTTTAAATATTCAACTGCACTCTCTACTTATCCAACACTTTGTCACTCCGGACATTCTCAGTTGGCAGTTCAGTAGCTTTTGTGTGAAATAAATAAACCTCCCCATATATAAATCATATTCATATCATAACCAAATGATGGTCGGTTAGGTCGGTTACTGACGTACCGACTGGCTGATGCCGATACGAAATAGTTTCACAGGTAAATTCACTTACATATATGTAGTACGCCCAGAGCCAATGAAAGCCAATTACTAATTGGTACAGAATAATGCAGGCCATTCCTATGAGCCATGGTAAGAAAAGTCCTCTTATTTCAGTCTTCACGCCATGTACAACCAGAAAGGAGGATGCAAAAAACATAAGAAAGAAAACAATCGCCAAACCACCAGCAACTTGAGTCGCTAAAAGATAAAAACAGATACTTGTTACTTTGCCATGTTGTCATTAATTAACAACCACCATTCAAAACTTTTGGCTTTTATCATAGTAATGTGCATAAATATTTTGTAACTTTTTTATAATTACAGAGAGTATGAAGGTATGAATGAAGGAATGGATGTATGACCAAAGAATAAGAATAAGAATTAAAGACTTACAATATGAGTGGTCTGTTTCAAAATATGGCATGTAGAATTGACTGGATTCTCCTCCGTTCATGACGTAACAGGTGTACGCAATAAACACAATTGAGCCCATCTAAACAATAATAAAAATTAGCTATTAATTATATAATATGTAATATGTATACAATGTAGATAGACAAATTGCACGTATTATACCATAAGATTTTTTGAAGATTTTACCTAAATGTTTAATGTTTACTAGATACAAACACAAAAAGTACTCACCGCAGTGTAGAAAGCAATGGGAGTTACAGCCTGCTTCACATTATCATACCAATAACAAGGAGTCCAAAATTGGCTAAGAAGTACCATGTTTGATGGCAGGAGTTCACTGCTCAGATAAAAATTAAGTAAAATAAATATTAGATAACCTTTAGTTATACGAACTAAGAACTAAACGTCATAAGCGGACATACAGGTAGTAAGAGTAAGGGATATAATGGTACCGCAACCGCATAACAAATAATAATAAATATTGTAAGGTCTAGTTGATTTCACACAAGATTACATGTAAGCCACTTACACAACAGCTGACTGACACTGACACCTGATTAAAGCACCGTATAATGTTTACAAAAATAAATAATCCGAGAAATGATAACGAAAATGATTGAAATTGTAGGTTTGAAACAAGTGTGTGTGTTTTGTGTTGTGCCAAGATCCCAAACCCAGCCCTACCCAAACAGAACCAAACAGAGTAATAGCGGCAACTTATATCACGCATTCCATCTCTTTGATTGGTTCTGGTGCTAAAACAACGACTCTGCAGCGAAAGTCAAATGTATATTAGGCCAAAACTTGGCAAACGATACGATCGATACAACGAAACACATTCTGAATTCATTAACTTTTCTTCATCGCCATCAAAATCAAGAGTAAACCGAAAATTCCATTTAAGTTTAACCAAATGGTCAACAGCGCCATGTCTGACGATAAGCGGCAATCGGGAGGTTCGGGCAGCAATGCTACAACGTCACAATCGGTACGAACGAGGGTTGATCTCATCCTGCCACAAAGTAAGGTTAAAGTAATCATGAAGTCCTCTCCAGAAATCGAACACATAGGACATGACGCTTTATATTTGATAACCAAAGCCACTGTAAGTGAACAACAATAAATAACAAAGATAATTGTAAAGATAAATAAAAATATTATCCCTTCACCCTTGAACTTTTCTGGTTGACAAATGAATATTAAAGGATCCATTAAAATATTATGAATTTTGTTTTGTTTCATGAACGAAGGAACTTTTTATTGATCACGCGGCTTCGAAATCGTTTTCTAATGCTGCTAAAGGAGACTCACTTCAGTATAAGCACTTGGCAGAATTGGTACAGAAAAGTGAAAATTTGGACTTTTTGAAAGGTGAGAAAGTACTCAAACCCAGATATTATGTGTAGCTACTAGTAGTAGCTTTGTCAGCAAGCTGGCTTTTACTGGGAGTTTGTGTTTAGCCGGCAGCCGGATGCGGTTTAGCCGGCAGCCGGATGCGGTTTAGCCAGCAGCCGGATGCGGTTTAGCCG
>JAQFYC010004159.1:0-18102 GCA_034694165.1 Tomocerus mixtus | reverse complement strand
GGATCGCCGGACTATTTTCACATTAGCATGGCGTGCGTCGTGTCGTGATGGAGAACCATTAAACGAATTATTGTTGTTCTCCGGCTCTTTCTCTCCCCTCGTCTCGTCCTATTAGTTCCTCTGGTGCATGGGACTTCCCTTTTACTCTATTTTATCAAACTTTTACTAAACTTTCCTTTCTTTAGAATACCTAGACCAAACTAACTAACTATACGACTACGTAATACTGCATTGAACATAAGAAGAAAGAACTAAGGTACCTTTAGGTACATACTACAGTATTTGCAGTAGGTAGATAGACAAAGAGTGCATGCAATACTAATTCATTCTATCTCTCAGAAAATGCACTAATGTCATGATATAGAATGATGTTCTACAAAAATAACTGCACATTAGTATGACATGGCATGACATAGACATACCAAGTCGTAATACTAGTAGAATAGCATGACAACAAACTTTTCTTCATTAACTACTAACGAACGCTAGATTGGATTGGATAGTGTACTGTACATATTACTTACTTATCATTATCATTCTATTATATCATATCACAAACTCTAGATATCAGAGCTCACGTCACGTCGAATCACGTATAAACAACTTGTGTGAATTGCATTACTTAAAATATTATTGTTATAACAGGCAGAAGACAAGACACGATATAACATTAGAATTATTTTCTTGTAAGACATTTCTCTATTATATATACCTTTATTATTGTAAATGCTTCTATAGGTATATTCTACTCCATTTATCTAATACGTCAGGTTACGTAACAAAAAATAGTTTCTTTACGACATTTCAAGGGCAAATATTTTATTTTGAAATTAATTATATTTACCTACATAAAATAATTATAGATTGAACTGCTTCATCTTCAAAATTACATAACTTTACAAAATTGTGATGCTTATTAAATAATTGGAGTAACAATAAGTTTGCTATCGAAATATTGAATTAAGCTGCCTATATACACTTTTACAGTACAGATGCTTTATTAAATATAAGCCGCATATCCCTATCCCTATTTTCCCTGAATAATAAAATAATCAAAAAGACTCCACGACACAAAAAAGGAAGACAAGAATAATTTTCTTAACTTGGGGCTACCGAATACACAAGAGAATTGAAATAAACAGAGGGTCACCGTCATGTCACCATACTTATATTCAACACAAGTCAAGCATGACAATGACAACTACAAGATCATATTTAGTACCTGCTACCTACGAACGTAAATTGAGAAAGTAAAAGAAGCCTTACGACAAAACACGACATGTATAAAGAGAATCCTTACTATTAGTTACTTTAGTTGTTATATCTTATACGTAAGTATTGAAATAAATTTTTACTATTACTGCCTGTGTGTGCGTACATGCACTAACTAACAATGGTATTATTTCTGTAATAATATTTAGTAGGGTTGTTGAGGAATAGAGATATTGTTATAAACTATGGAGAAAGGGAAAGCTGCTGCACATTATATAGCATTTCCCAGCTTTTGTCATTGTCATTGTCATCATAAGTATACCTCTATCTGTATGTATAGAGCCATTGTATTGTATTGTGATGAGAAGAGAGCAGAATAATGGAGCACTCCGTCTGACAACATTACATTGCACTACTATTGCCTTTTTCTTTACTATTATACTTATTACACAGTTTTATACGGATGAATTGTGTATAAAAGTATATTTTGGCTTGGGAAGTATATAGTTAAGTATTAGTATATGAAATTTAGCCTTATGTTATGTGCACTAGTTTTACTTTTACTTGTCTGTCTCCAGAAATTGTTGAATAGAATGCCGTGTGATGTGTGAATGAGGAAACCATGAACATTGAACAAGATGACACGAAATGAATGCCGTATTGTTGTAGTACTTGTACTTTGTGGCATGGCATGGCATGTGTGTTGTGTGAATGAATGAATGAACTGGCTTGGATAGGCTTAGGCTTGGTTTGGTTTCCTTGTACTGATATGTACAATATTTTGGATTGGGGAGAAAGAAGGGAGGAAAGAAAGGACTAAATTTTATATTACATACAATATAGTATAAGTAATACAGTACAGTACACAGCATAGCTTGATGTGATAGATTGATACACTTAGGGACAAATATATTTATTGTACAATAAGTGAAAGCGTACAGTGTACTTACTTAAGTAAGGATAAGGAAGATTGCAGTTATTTTGTGTATAAGGAAAAGAAATGGGTACAATATTTCACCAGCGTTCTATTTCTATATAATAAACATAACACAATACTATAGATGTACAATAATGGACTACTTTTGGGAGAATAAGAAAGGGTTGAAGCTGAATTGAACTTGAAAAGGGTGTGTGACAAGGACAAGGAATACAACTTCAGATGACAATAAAGAAGAACAAGATGTAGACACTAAAAGACAGTTAAATTCTGTAAAGCTACTACATATACACTTTATCCATTCTATACTGATACAACAGCGATGTGGGAAATGAAGAAGACCTAGATTTTCAGTGTAATATAATGTTTCAATTTTACAACTGTGTCCAACAGAATGTTTCGTAATGTGAGATTGGTTTGTATCTAAATACTATTATTATTATTCGTATGTATGCCATACGAAACTACTAATCTGCTTAAAAATGAAATTGGAAGTACCAAATCCTGGTAAAAATCTGAATTAAATAAACTAAAGTAAAATAATAATTGTCAAAAATTTAAATTGTAAGGCAGAATTAATTGACAAATTATATTTTTTTTCTGTTTAAAAATTCTCCACTTAATTGAATAAAAGTTAATTTTCAGATTTTGACATTTAATTAGCTGTAAGCACGAGTATGTACAATACTAAAGTGTGATGATAAGATTAATGGTATAAATTGTGTCAAACGTATTTTGCTCAACGCAAGAAATTCTCTACTCATTGAACATCATGTTTTAAAATGCTAGAAAAATGTGATTGCTAATTTCCTAACAAGGGCAGAATAAAAAATATATTCTTGAAAACAATCTCTCTGAAACATAATTGCATTTAAGATAAAGTAGGTGATAGAATAATTTCCATTCTGATCTATTTATGTTGTAATATGTAGCAATTAGAAGATAGTAAAATGTAAACGAACCAAATTAACCCAAACCACAGAACAGGGGTGACAAGTACAAGACTTAAGCTTAGAGATAGAACAACCATTTAAGCTAAGCCTTACCCTATACCTAAACACTACTAAGAGAGTGACGGGAAAAAGACGGAAATTTTTTCGAAGGAGATGCACTAAGGACAAGGAAGTAAAGAATCCGCTCTAAACTGAACTAAACTAAAGAGGAGAGTGAGTGAGTGAGTGAAAGTTTGGAAATATTTGCTCGCCACTTTTAGTGGGACCTCCTCTGAATACAAATGAGTACAGTGACTCGTCTGGGAAGGAAATCGAAGTGCGGAAGGGAGATCAGTCAGAGAGAAGCCAAAACCAAGCCAAACCAAACCACATCAAAGATGTACACAAATACATTCCAATGTGAAAAGACACGCTTTAAAATAATTTTTCAACTTGCCCTCAACTCTCTCCCTCTTAAAAAACTAAATATGCAGACCACAGACTCAAAATAGTATGCATTCACTAAACTACTGTATTTTTACATCTACAGGGATGTTCTTAACTGTATTTCAATACATGTATATGTAAAGTTTTTCCTTTTGAAAATTTGGGTGAATCCTAGAAAGAGACAAAAATTTAAATTTTTCGAACTTAATTTAGTCCCTAGGCATTTCCCTAAGTGTTTTCGTATATTGTATGTATATTTCTAGTATTTTTGGGCAATATTTTCAGCTTTGCTTCAAAATTCATAGCTGTTTCAAGAGTCTTTGACCTAATTAAAGTAAAAGGTATCATTTTTGAGTTAAGTACTTAAAATAAGTGAAGAAATATGTGCATAGTTATATTTCACAACTAAGATTTTCCATTTGGATAATTTCTGTACTAATTTCAGTACTTTTGGACAATAATTTCAATTTTGTTTCGTTATTCCTTTTCCAGAATCTTTATGAACCCTTCATTAAAATAAAATGAAGCATTTTTGAGAATGTGAGTTCAACAACCGATATTTCTATACTAAAATTTCAATTTTGAGAACCTCTGTCTAAATTCGGCTAATCCTTTGACAAAAATGATTGTCTTTCTTCAAAATGTCTTTCTCTTTCCACAATTAAAATAAAATGGAGTGAGTTTTAAAGTTTGAGTTGCTAAATGTCAAAAAAGCCTGTCCATTATTTCCGACCACCCTGTAGACATGTAAGAAAGGCCAAGCAAAGAAGACAGTAACAAACATCGTGTGTTTTCTCACTCCTCCATCAAACAAAGTGGGAGTAATAAAATTCTTGACGCTTTTGAATTTTCTTTTCTCGCACTAAGAGGAACAAGAGTTCCTTCCTCTACATTTCATGTAGATCGGTTCGGGAAAGGCGGGCACGGGCATCCACACCAAGCCATGCGAAAACAAGTCAACCAAAACTGAACCGAATTGAACTTATGTTTCCCACAAAACTTGTAATATTGCTGATGCTGAGTTGACTACCCTGTCCCTGTGTTACGTTACTTATGTGAAAGAGTGAATGAGTCGACAAGAATTTTGTTCCTTCTTAAATAGATACGCATATCCTATATAGTAGTATAGTGGAATCAAAATAATATTGTTAAAGGATGCAAGAGAAAACTAGTTGCTTGCCTTGCATTGTATTATCATCTATATAAAACACATCATATAGAACTTATAGAAGGAGGACGTGTTTTTATTAAACTTTATAGTAGCTATATGAGACATATACACTGCTTTCTCAATGGAATACTCCTATAGTTTGAAACTTTCTCCTAAGTGTGTGCCCTGCATTTATTATTTCAATATGAGAAAATGTTATTTTATTTTATACCATAATCTAGCACAATCCTCATTTATTTTGTTGCATTTTTTACAAAATTTATGAAAAAACCATTAATTGATGGTTTGCGAATGTAGATACCTGAAAATAGGCAAGGTTCGCTACTTTTAGGCCAGTTTACGTTTAAAGACGTGAGTTGTCAACAGAAGATTATATTTTACATAATCTGTGCACTTTATTACAACTATTGCAAATAATGGTCCAGCTTTTTTGTTGTAATTAATTTTTTTTAGCCTTTTTTATATTTTTGAGATACTTACCATATATATATAATCATCTATTTTCCCCAAACATTTAATGTTGTGTTTAATTGTTTATAATCTCTATTATAATAATTTTGTAAGCCTGAATACTGTGTCTTCGTGACATCTTTTCAATGTGAAAAGCAGTGTACATAAATAAATATGTATTTTTCTCTATATATATATATATTAGCGATTACCATAATACATAGTATAAGGTGGATAAAACTACAAGTTTGAATTTGATAACTTCATAGTTTATTTGTATAGAAAATTGGACAAAATAAACTAAACGCTATATGCAAAATAGCAAGGCTTAATTTAAATTATAAATATAATAAATTGTAGATTTGTGGTTGCGGCGTGTTTTGAGTTAGTCTGAATTTCTAGTACGTCTTATTGCTATACTTCAGTGATATGAAGATGGATTGCATTGGACAGGTTTTTTTCCAATTAAGATATCTACCCCTGACAATTGTCGATTTCTGTCTGCGACGGTGGTACTGTGGTACACTATAACCAGAATAACGCAATCTATAATTACTTTCAATTTAGTTCACCTTAGGTGTGTGAATTATAAATTGGCAATTGAGTGAAAATAGATAGCAAAAATTTTAAAGCCGCCGTTTCGGAGAAAATAGAAAGTGAAGTGAATGTCCTAACTTTTTCTTTGGATATGGATTTCTGTAGTCAGCTTAGCATACCTATGCGAATTTATCTATATAATACAGATAATAAATAACAGTGGGACTCGCTTTTCACTTATATGCTTACAAGTATACATATATACACATATAACATAGAGAAGCCACTTACTTACTTAAGTATGGATGACATGTCCCATGTTCTGTTCAGCTCTGTCTGTCTGTCTGTGTCTTCCTATTAGTCTTTTCTATCACATCCTCCTGAAGCAAAGCTGGCATGAGCTAAACTCCTATACAGATCCTTCCTATTCATCTTTCTACTGTACTTTCTACTTGTATTACATATTACATAGTTCCACACGCACGCACGCACGTATTGGCTTTCTCTTGCTTTTGCTACTTACTTTACTTTAGCTATGGTATGGTATGGCAATGGAAACTGTTGTCCTGTTCTGTCTTGTCGTCAACTTGGTTCCTGTGATCGATTGTCATCATGTTTCTTCTGCTTTTCTTATTTCCTCTGCTCTTCCTCTTTTTCTAAACTACTTAAACTATACTCTGTATTATAACTACGCACATAGACACTACACTTTACTATTTTTCAAAAAATATATACTTTCTATAGGTACACATGTATTTCAAATTTCACTAAACTAAATGTGAACGTGTTTACTTGGAAAGCACGGAAGGTTTTCTTCGCATCACATCACATCACATCAGTTGAGTTGACGTTGACTTCACGCGTTTTGTAAGTGAGAAGAGGACATTCCTCTAGCATGAGACGAAACAACGCAAATGCTCTCACGCTTTAAAATATGTACATACACACTTTACTGTCTTGCATACTGTAAAGATCTACTGTCTAGTCTATTTATTGAATACCTAAACGAAAATTGACTTCATATATGCAGTAATATAGATAAAATATCGTCGTTTACCTATACAAATCGGCTTACGCTCATTTTTCTCAAATTCCCTACTTGCAAAAACTAAGATCACGTCTTACTATTTGCAAATTTGACATTTTATAGGAAATTGGCATCTTTTCGTGGAAAACATTTACAGAAAATCGTGTCTTATCGTTAGAAAGCAGATTTTGTGTATGTGCATTGAAAATTATGTTTTAGCAGATTGGAATATTAAGCGACGATATATTTTACATAGAGAGAACAACGTCCAAAAATTGAAAAATGTACTTGCTACAAGTTAAACGCATACTTGATTACTTACAGCACCTTTGAGAAGAATTTTTAAAAGCAGAACCCTACAGTGTAGTCGTACGTACAAAGAAAAAGTGAGCTGAGGATGAGCAAACGGATAATAAAATATATCGATGGTTGGCAATATTCGTGAAACTTAGTCAAGTGCATTCTATTGTATTCTATTGCATTGTAATGTAGTGTAATGTAATGTGATGTGAAGACGAAGAAAGATTTGAGTGTTATATATGTCAAGTATATAAAATATAAAATCATGATCTTTATATAGTGCATTCTTTACAAATAGATCTTGTAACTGTATTTACATGTACCTGTGTATGTATATGTGCACACATAAACGCACTTTTATGTATAAAGATGGATTTGTGTATATGGAGTGAGAAAAGGGAACAAGATCGGTTTGGAATGGGTTTAGGCCTGTCTTGGCTTACTCACCGTCACATCAGCTCACTTAAGCGTATTTATTTCCTATTTACTATTTACCCCGAAGAGAAAAGCAATAGAATGCAATGCAATGAATACACTACAACTACAAGCACGGAAGGAGAAAGCAATGCAAGATACTCAATCTTTCTCTTCACTTTCTCCCTATTTTTCTGTCTTGTCAAGAAATTCGCTCGATTGCTTTCCAATTTACAAGACACTCCTTTTCTTCTCACTTTACACTTTCTCATCCTCTAACTCAACACCTTTCCTTTCTTTACAGAATGCTCATAGTTAGTTGCTACTTTAACTCACTCTTCGGTAGCTACTTTACAATCTTTTACTTTAACCTGCATAAATTACATTATCTTAAATATGGTTAAAACGGTTAATGTTTAGCTCATATTAAAGTATTTAAGCATTTCATTAGATTTTGGATAAATATTCATTTACACTTACACTAATTAAGTATTTTTTAAAACTTCTCTGAAAATGTATTTTTGTTTTTCACCGATTGTATTAAATATCTATACAATATTATAATTATAATTAAATACAGTAGATGATATATTTTATACCAATTTACCATTGTCAAACTTACTACTATAGTGCACTTTTAGGGTTTCTGTCATTCTAATCGATTTGAAAAATAATAAAAAATATCAGAACCACAATAGTATAGTACATATCTACAAGGCATATTATTGGTTTGGATGAAAGAGAATTTAGTAACATATAGCATAGTGATGCGTACAGTAGTCAAATTTTCTCAAAGGCAATATATATCTGTAGTAAAGATAGAGCTTTTAAATCATTTTCTACCTTTTGTATTTACAATCTACATTTTTGTCATAATGACAAAGGTATTTTGAGTCTATCGATCCTCCCGAAGTCAATTTTATTGACTACACTTTTTATTACTTTGAAAGTATGTACATAGATACACTCCGGCTGCCACAAAACATTGAAAATAACAATCTGATGATACATGCATACTATTTATATGGATGTGATGTCACTGAAGCAAATTCTATACCACATAATATTAAAGTATGTTGTACGGTACAGTACGTATACTAAAGGAGAATTTTCCCTATGATTCCTCACATGCAATGCAATGTGAAATGCAATATTGAGAAGAGTGGGTACAATTGTAGTTTATTGTATTTTATATGGCAGTGTAGTTTATGGCCTATTATTATTTCACCTTCCTACTCAACTCAACTCAACTCACTCAGAAGAAAGAAACTATAAAATAAAATACTTTCATACCTCTGTATTACACGTCTGTAATAGAGATGGGATCAAAACGAGAATCTCGATGCTTAGGAGGTCACAATTTTATCCAATTAAATATAAAGACACATTTACGAGGCTCAAGCTTAAAAATCTCAGCTGATTTTCGATTAATATTTCATATTCTGGGGATAAGGTGTAGTTATGTAGTAGTTTTAAGCAAAAGAAAGTTAATTTCTACAGACACCTCAACCAATTTCAATATTAATACACATTTTTCAAAGGTAAATTTAAAAACTTATAAAAATGTGGAAACAAATCGAGAACGAGATAAATTTTTAAAAAGAGTGTTTTTAAACAGACGAATCTAAATCAAAAAATTTAAGGACTAAACATGATAAAGACAAATTTTTAGAAAAAGTTCGATCGAGAGCTAAAAAATCCTCTCGATTCCTTCTCTAGTCTGCACCTAATACATTAGATTATAGGAGCTAAATGTGTACCTTTGTCAGTTTCATATAAAACTTAGAGTTAAGAGTACCAGTATATTATTTTAGGATAGCGCATTGTGAAAAGTACGTAAGTAGGTAGTTACACTCAGGCTACACTTCATATTCTACCTTTCCCCAGCTGAAACTCGTGAAAGTTTATGAAAACGGAGAAAAGAAAGAGGAAAGTCCACAAAAAGATGCAATAAACCAGAATGAAGGGACATTAGAGTTTGCTCTCTCTCCCTGAAATGTTTCTTGCTCTTCCTATTGCTAGAGATCAAGGTTCTACTTTCTCCTTTCTATCCTTCACTACAGGACAGGATCTATGCTTCCTAGGAATTTCTATATTACATGAGCTATTGTATTTTGTATTGTACTACAGATATTCTATTGTGTTTGTTTTCCTCCCATCTTTTGTATACATACAAATACAAGAAAAAGAAAGTACATACTACATGTATATCCCTGGTATCTTTTATTCTCCACGGGAAATATTCGCGATATGAAATTTTTTGCGATTCCCACCGGATTTTTCTTTTTCTCCTAACTACTTATACTGTATACAGTTACTAATACTATTATTGTGTTTTTGTGCTTTCTTTCTTATTGTTAGTATTATCTTGTATACAGGTTTGTTTTCTTTAGTGGTAGGTAGGTAGGTAGAATAAGGTATTAAATCTTCATTCTCTTTTTCCTGACTTCTGACTCTGACCTGACAATAACTAAGACTAATAGAAAAGCAGACCAACAACCAACTCGTGCAACAAGTTCTTATCCCTTATCTTATCATCCTATCTTTTTCCTTACCTACAACTTACGACCTACGTCATTTAGAAATCTTTTCCTCTTTTCTTTCCTCATCTACAGTAATAATTTTGCTCCACTTTCACTTTCCGCTGAGCAATTTATTTTTCTTTAACATTGAACGTTGAAAGGAGTTACGATTCTTAGGTAGCTGACAGAAAATTTCACTTTCTCACTTGTTAGTCTCGTGCGGTTGTTATATAGATATAATGTGTATGTTACAGGAGATACGAAGTATAAATTTTTTAACTGTAGTACTAGCATTGTAAATACTATCAAGGTGTATATTAAAATTTTTGATAAAAATTACTTTGATAGATGCAAAGCCCAATGAACCTAGTTTATGCATATTGTTTACTTTTGTAGTTTTAATGATTTTACAGTATGTTGTTGAAATGCAGCAGTAATTATTATCAGGAAGAAACAAATAAATGGTAAGGGAATATAAAAAATACGCATTTCTGCTTCGCAATGATATTGCTACCAGTTTTGACATTTTTAGACAGTACTTTTGGAATTATGCTTTCAAGAATCCTAATTGTGGTTTGCGTAGTAAGTAACATTCGAGTAATTAATTTTAGATTCAAATTAAAAGGCTATATCGTAGTTTATGAATAGATAAAGCTTGAAAATCAAAGTAAAACATGCATGCATCTAGATTTATACTTATTTCAAATTGTCTGAGAAAATCATATCCCCTTGAACGTTAAAAACACAAACGATGAACATTTCCTACGTAGAGCTACCTTACATTGTCCAGGAAGAAGATTCCTCTTAAATATTCACAGAAAATTTCAAACAAAAAAATGAACATTCGTCGGAATACTAAAAATTGTGTGAAATTTCTTTTCCCCTGAAACATAAATAGCTAGAATAGCTACTACTAAGTTTAGGGGACACTATCCATGCCTTTTGACTTTGCCCTGCACTGATTTCTATTTCAATAGTTCCATTTAGTCGTTATTTATAGTGACACTTACCTGGATTATTAGGAGGAGGAGGATTTGAGACGAGAGTGCAGCTGTAGTACTCAGCCATTTTCCCCTTGCCAAGCATCCCGCCCGAGCCGTTGATATTGTTCATGTTGACACTCATTGTGTTAATGTTGATTCCGGGAGCGATGGCCGCACCAGGGAAACTCGTTAGTTGAGGGGCAGCTGCGAAAGGCTCTTGATATTCTCCAGCTGAGATTTTGCACTTGCGAATCTCTTCGGGGGACACGTAGCCAAATTCTGTTTGATTGTCATAAGGCAAAGTCCCGTTTTGACTCACTGGCCCTTTTGATCTGGACCTCAGTTTATTACGGAAGATCATTGCAGTCAGAATTATCAGGAGAACCACGATTATGGCCACGAAGGAGGAAATCACGGCAGTGATGACAATTGTTGTCGAACTCCAATCTCCAGTTGCGGTTGGGGCTTGTCCTACGACACCTGCAAGTAAATTAATCAACAAAATATATTAAATTATCTGTTTATTACTGTAGATTCAATGGCATACCCGAATAAATCAATAAAAATGCATACTTGGAACTTCTTCAGGGAGTTTATTTCCCAGAACAGCTTCAGAAGCGTCACTTTGAGCCATTGATGCATCTTCTGTGGCTACAATATTAGCTTCGTCAGTAAAATTTCCCATTGCGGGTTCTGAAAAAAATTAAAGAATGATAAAAATTGCAAACAATTAAAATATTTAAAAAATGGACATTCTGCAATAAAACTTGTCCCAAAAGTTTCGTTATCACCTAATACGGTAATTTACATATAATTGTAGTAACTAAATAGAGTTTTGTAAATTTTGTCTATATATATAGTCTTTGACACATTTTGCTCTGAAATTTTCAGTACAACTACTTAAACGTGTACCTATATTCTTAGTATTGTGCAAATATTGTCTTTCGTTTCAAGCACCAAAGCTAATCCGATTATCTAATGCAAATTTTATTGGCAATGAATTTCAATTTAGAAAAAATTAAGTTCATCTTCATTTAGCAATCCATCCTTTCCGTCTTTCTGTACTACATTTCATATACGTAACTTATTAATGTTCCACAGCTCAATCCCACTAATTTTCATTGCTCAATAAATAATCCCGGAACTGTATCGCAACGGTTTATTTAAGATTGCTTAATATTCCTATTAGTGGGGAAATGAGAGGTAAATGCGTCCGTAATTTGCATTTGCATACGTCAAAGTGTCAAACATAAACATAAGTAGATGCCTACAGCTAATGCCGAGTTTGTGTATCATTTACATTCGTTATCTACCAATGTACACACATAGTAGCATTGAATGAAAATGAAGGAGAGTGAAAGATCGTGTAAAGGGATGGGTAAAAACAAGGCAAAATACAACACACGTGCAAATGGCTCGCAAGGGAGAGCAAAAACTCTGAATCATTTATTTTAAATGTGAAGAGCAAAGTGCTGGAATCTTGTATCTGTAGTCTTACTTGTACTTGTACTGTAGTAAGTTGTCTAAGTGTAGATACTATTTTTTCTATTACTCTTTCCTTCCAGCAATGCAAGATGCACTCCTTTCAAGTATCAAGAAAAGCCCTCACACCTCGTATCCACATTTACATCACGTCATGTCAATCTTTTTTACGTTTCACTCAGAAAACGTTGAGAAAATTGCATTTAGTAGCCTTGTTATGTAACACACACTGATATATATAAATATTTATACAGTAAATTGCTAACTAATATAATTTTAATTGTCAAAATAAAGGTTAAGGTTCAACTTTCCAGTCAAAGATTGTAGAACTCAGGGGCAGAAACATTTAATCTGCTAAGAAATGATATTTTATACAAACAATTTGTAGTTTAAACCTCTATTATTAAAATTGGAAACTGCAAAATATTCTTAACTGAAGTAAATGTAGATTCAATGTGGGACGGGCTCCGAAATACAATAATTGTTCTTCGTGATTAATAATTCAAAATGTAGTAGTTATAATCAAATTCAAAAATTTCTCTTAAATATTTTGACATTTTGCCCAGAAAAAAAAGCAACTTGATTTTCTGGAAGCATACCTATGTAAGATTTTATATTTGCCTACAAAACAGACATTTTTTACTATTTTATACAAGAAAAAATGTAAATAATAAGTACGTAGTTAAAAGTTTGTTCTTAATTAACTGATTGTTAGGAAAATGACGAAAATAGGTACTTTTAAAAAAGAAAATCTTACGTGAGTCGAAAGTAACTTCGCTGATAAGTATCCATTTGGCAGCAAAGAACAATTGTAGCTTGACATATTGGCCAATTCTATGATGTAGCTTGATGGTGACATTTTTCGGTTCTTCGAAGATGCAATCTTCCATGGGGGTGTAGGAGATCGGATCCCCTGGGTACTTTTTCCCACCTACACTGAAGAACACTCTCGCCTCGGAAAATACCTTCAAACGAAAAACAGACATCAAACATCCATTCAATTCACAAACTGAAACTATCTCTTTATTCTCTCTACTACATACATAAGTACATAAGTATCAGTATGCACATATTACACATTCTTCTTTTACTTACACTAAAAGCGAACATAACAAAACTCTCTCCTTCTCTGTCCTGTCCTGTCCTGTCCTTATATTCCATTCCATATACTTTATACTTTATAGAATATACAAATTCTAACAGAAGAAAGCTTTATATTCCTTTTCTTGTCCCTCAGGTGGATGTGAATCCATAACTCTGCACTTAGCTACCCACTTTCTCCCAATAACAAAAGACCTTTCCTTTCTCCAGTGTGTGTGTACATATCTCTATCTCCATTTTACAAATAGGAAGATCAGACAAGAAGAAGTGTCAGTTTATTTGCCGATTTTCGCTTCTGATCTGCTTATCCTGCATTTTACCCTCCGGAAAATGCATTTACTTTATTAATGGTAGCCAAACTATATGATTCGGGGAAAATAAAGTTTTTGTGGCCAAAAGTGCGTAAGTTTTGTTTAATGATATACAATTATATTTATAGTCTTGCTTTAGCTGTGTATTATCCTTATATCTACAAATACTTATATGAAAAGAACGAAAGTAAGTAGAGATAGCGATCTAAAAGATTTAGTTTGTATGATATTTTATTAGATAAGGTAAGTACAAGGATAAGGAAGTAAGAAATAGAGGGAGGGAGAAAACCAAAAGCAACTCAAGTGAACTATCTATGAAAAATGATTGTGAATTGACGCACAAGTGTTATCATCATATTTCATTCTTAGCTTCCTTCACACTTCATACTTCACACATAGTACTTCATTTGTATTTTCTAACCTTGCCTTGTGGCTATATTATACTGGCTACAAGAATCAGGCAACCTAGAAAGAATAATGAGAAAGAATCAAAAAGCTCTCAGAAACCACATCAGCCGACAACAGTCGACCCTCAGCAGTTTTTTCACAGAAATTACAAAATACAACCAAGTTACAATATCCACATTGCGATTTTCGATAATTTCGCGCAATCACATTTTGTAAGACTTTTACAAGAAAATCATAATTATTTTTAGAAGTAGGTAATACCATTGTTGCATCCAAAGTATTTATAAATATTTTGTCTACATGAAGGTAAAGGAAAACACGGTACAATGGAAATGTTGTGTATATTTATTTGTATGTAGCAGATGTCTGCATAATAAGTAAATACATTCTGATAATTTAATTTGAAACCTACTTTTTGTATATAAAGTAAATAGCCACTTGCGAAAAAATATTCACTTAAATATTATTTGCACTTCAAAGTATACAGGTCGTTACTGCTTATCTGTCTGTATGAAAACTAAAATAATAGTCTTTGACTAATAAAAACCATTTACACTCCAATATTATAATGTATTTGAATTTGACTAAAATAGTTTGGTCTACTTAGGAATTAACCTTTCCAAGTGATTTTATAGGTCATTCCTTTCTTCTCCGGCATAAGGGTAGTCATTACTGGTAAAGCCGAAGAAAATTAAGCATTCCCAGTAATTCTTTAGCATTATCGGTAATGCATTAATTATTACTGTTATTACCAATGTTCTCGGTAACATATATCTATAGTACACGTAGTGGTGATATTATTTAGTCCCGCATTTATAAATATTTATTAATTGAATAACTCAAGTTTACGTACAAGAGAAAAGTAAGAAATTGATTTACTGTATGCAATACACTTATATAGTTATAGAAAGTATTTACATTTCAATTTTCAATTTGAAATCTGAATTTTATCTGAAATGAATGTACAAAAAGCAAATAACCATAAAAGAAATCATACATAGAAATAAAGAAAAGTTTTTCCAATAAAATCGAAACTAGGTTAAAAATGTCCGAAGCAATATCATTTCCAATATTTCATTTACCACCTAACTGAAGATTACCGGCAAAAGATATAGATTTTCTGTAATAATGTAATGTAATGAAAAATGCACGATAAGCTTGAACAAAGTATTTTCCATACTGACTACAGCTATAATACAAATTGTAGTTTCAGGTACTCCATCTTCCACATTCATCTCTATATAGCTACTGTACTTCCCATTATAATCACTGCTACATAACAAAGTATATATCTGTAAACTGATAGTATTCGTCCAATTTAAAGGATTATCTCATCAAAATACAGGAATAATTATAGTAGTTCCCTGTAGGTATATCTTTAATAACTTGGAAAATTGTCCAGAATGTGAACAGGAACACAAATCAAATTAAGGGAACATGTGAACACCAAATGACTTCTATAGTTCATAGAATACATGCACGTGGGATTTCCTAGGAATTGTTCATATACCTATGAAGCTAAACAATCGAAAGCTATTTAAGAAGGAACCTCAGGAAATAATGTGATTCTCGTTGGGAAGCCAAAGTTTAGAAAAGAAAAGAAAAGGAATCATGATCCTCATACAAACAATATTATTAAGTACTTATACTGATAGTACATGTGTATACATGTGAACACTAATACTAATATTACACTCGAAGTCCAATAATAATATCATACATAAATTCGGAAGAGAAACTAACCATGCTACTACTAGTGTATAGGAAATAGAAGTTAGTTTACAGGAGAAACAAGAGGAAACCAGAACCAGAACCAGCTAACAATGACAGGAGAGTCGTGCCATTCTTTACTTTCCTTCAGTTTCCCTTATTTATAGCGCTCAGCAGCTACATTGGGAACAACTCTAGTTAGTTAGTGAGGAAAAAGTTGAGAAAGTGTCTCACTAATGGTCTGTTGTGAGAATTTTGACACCTGAAAGGGGAAACAAGAAAAAGCAAAGGCAGAACACCAGAACGGAACAGAAAAACTTGAGTGTTCATGTTCATGTTGAACTAAGCAGGAAAAGTAATAGCAAGACTCCTAATTCTAATTCTGCCCTTGAATATTTTTACAAAGTAAGAAGAATACAAATAGAAGAGTTTTCAGCGTAAACTTATTATACCTTTTGCTTAGCTACTAAGTATATACATGATAGTGGGAATAAATTTTCTCGTGTAATATATTTCATTGTATTGTATCATTGAATCTTTACTTTAACGAGTCACAAATTGCTCAACGCCCCTAGTCATCACAAAACGCATATATTTTCATAATACAGATATAATGACATTTCCTTACACTTTTCAACTTTATCTAATAGGAATTACTTCCTTTCGAAAGTTGTGTGTACAAATATTGATCAAAATATTCAAAATTAGTAGTAGCTAAGAATTTATTAAATTAGTTATTGTCTACATTACCTATAATGTTTATACAAATGCTACATCGTGTGTGTCATTCCAGCAGTAGTTTATTCCAATATTTCCACTTTCCAAAGTGTAAATATGTTCCAAAAGGAATAAATTTTAAAATTTTATCTATCTATGAGATAAGCTACTTTTGGAAATGTGGCAGTTGTCGGATTTATCATTTCTGGAAGGACACAAAGTCTATTTGCACATTTGATGCGATATATATCAGTACGTATTTTAAGTACACTTATTGTCCAATTGATAAAATATGTTGACGAAATAAATACTTATATGTTTACGCTATAGGTGCCATCTTCTCCATGCTCATCTTTTGATTTGCTGTATATCTAGGAATATATTAATAAAAGTTACATAATATAATGGAGCTCAAAAGACTGAAAAGGTGTATCGAGTTGTAAACTCAAAATTAGATATGGGAATTCAAAAAACAATTTCATGACATTCCATAATTTTACATTCCCAATACACTAGTATACTGATATAACTCAGAAAAATTTATTTTTATTCTAAAATCTTAACAAATAATTTAAACATAAACTTTTTCAGTTATTTAAAAATCCTATGCATGTTAAAATAAATCCCATAATTTTTCCACCAAGATGCATTATGCAAAATACTGAAACTTTAATTGGTATTGTATTTGTACTACGCAATGGGTAACTATTTCCATCCATCTTTAGTGCTTATACATAGACATAAAGTAAATACTTTCCTTATAAGTAGTATTATGTATTTCCAGCTTTGTTTAACTTTTTCCTTGTTAATCCTATCTAATCCTTGTTGTTAAATATATAAATACATGCAAAGGACATGAGATGACAAGTAATACAGGATAACTAACAAGTTTCAAACTTTGTCAGCTTACTTTACTTTAGTTGTAAACAGACATTACTTACTTTAGCTCACTAATCTACGCACCGAGGAAACTTGCTTGTTAGTTACCGGATATATTATATATACTCATACTCGCTAAAGGTCCCTATATTTTTACATATATAATGCATTTACATTAAAATACCTAGTATGTACGTGTATATATAGTTATAACGGCTAAAGTTTCAGTCTCACTTAGTTTTTCCTGCTATTTACTCAAGTGCTCTTTATTTCATTTGACAAAGGAGTAAGAGTTGACTGATCTCATCTCCTCATCTCTAGCCTTATGTAATATAACATTACATTTTGCCCATACTAAGTACAGTATAGACATTTACAGGAGTTATCCCATTTCCTTACATTGTTAGTTAGCAGAAATAGAAATAGGAAACATGGCAATGACAGAACAGAAACCAAAAAGAGAAAAGTTGTTTCCTCATCCTTCTTTACAGAATATTCCCGTACTTTACGTTCGTTCGTATTGTTAACAAGACATAATTTTTTGCTCGAAAAAGTTTGCTAT
>JAQFYC010004158.1:0-18104 GCA_034694165.1 Tomocerus mixtus | reverse complement strand
CATAATACCTTCAATGACGGAAGAAGCGACTATCATAATAGGTTCAATTTTTAAGTAAAAAGGACGAACACACGCACGCACAAACAGACAACAGCTCTACATAAGCCCTAGGTCGGGCTAAAAACATGCTTTTACTTACACTATGATAAATAGAATTTCCAATTTTATTTTTTTATGTATAATTGCGTGTAAATATTATTTTAATTCTGCTTGAAAATAGCTTTTTTTCATGATAACACTCTCTCAGCATTAGAAAGCTATTCTAGAAATGTATTCCCGTAGGATGTAGGATAAATATAGGTATCCGTGAAGAAAAGAAAAAATGTATTTATTAATGTACACACTTTTCACATTGAAAAGATGTTACAGATATACAATATTCAGGCTTCGAAATATTTTTAACACTTTTACAGATTTTAACAAAGAAAATTTCACATTTAATGTTTGAGGGGAAAGATGATTATGTAATATGCGGACTGAATCTTTTACCACTAAAATTACAACATAATTATGTATGGTATATTTATATATATTATAATGTGTATTAATAGCTTCACCTTTAAAATTCCTCTGCTCGTGAAAATAGATTTTATCAAGAAAATATAGTTACGCTATACTAAGCAATGTGATATCATGTATTACAATGCTATTATACGATAACATATTTACCCAAGGGCTTCCAGCATTGAGCAGAATTAATAAATAATAGCTACTTTCCTTATACGCATACCAGCAGTTAAAGTTGAGTGTACGAGCAAAGAATATTAAATCCCGGAAGGTCTCTAGAAAATAACTTTGTCCAAGGCAACAGCTTTTTAGTCAAAGTCCCTGTACATAAAATAGACCAACCTAATTTCATGCACTAAAAGCTAATTAAATGCACTAAGAAATGCTAGTATGGGAATTTGAAGAAAATCCATTTTCAAGCAAAATATAACAGCTTTAATGTAAAAATTAAAAAATATATTTTGAAAAAAGCTATTTTAGCATCTACTGAGGCTTTTTAATGAAAAGAAAACTATGTCCACATTTGCCTTTTTAAATATCATTGTCAACATTGTATGATTGATGTTCATAGGAAAACAAGCATTATATGTACTTATGTTCAATTTCTACACAAAAGATGAGAAATCTAATTTTATACAGAAATGCTGGTATCAACATTTATTTTAACACACTGGGAAAGCAATTTAATGTATACGAAAGCTATTTCCATGTACGAAAAATATTTTTGTACGCAAAAATATACTTTTACTTATACTACGGTATTGCAAATAGAAAAACTTTTATGTTTATATATAATTGCGTTTGTATATTTTAATTTAAGGAAAGACATTGCTAAAGCAAAGCACCACTTCCACGCAAGCAACTAGGCCGTAGACAAGTAATTTTTCTGAATGAAAATAGGTAGCTTCTTTTTGTAGTCTTTGAAAAATATCCTAGAAACGTGTTCCCTTGAAATAAAATAGCTTTACCTTTTAGAATTTCTATTTGACCAATATCTATCTATATGATGCACATCGCAATTAGCTTAGCTGATCATGAAAATAGGTCTTACTAATAAATATACCATATTATGTGATACTGTGATATGACATATTATATCACATTGCATTACTAGACAAAATGTGTTATCATGTATTAATACCACTGTACAGCAGCACATTTACCCAATGGTCTCCAGCATTGAGAAGAATTAATAATAAATGCTATTTTCCCCATATGCACACCAATAGTTAAATTTGACAGTAGCATGTGCGTTCAAAAAAGAATGTTAAATCCCGGAAGTTCTCTAGACAATAACTTTGTGCAAGACAACAGCTTTTTAGTTAAGAAAACTGTTTATCCTGTAGATATGTTGCAATATACTTGCTTGGTCGTGTATCAATAGTAGTATATACCAGTATTGGCGTGTGCTATAACTTTTTTAAATGCAGAAAGCTTAATTAGGTACGAAATAGTCTTCGTAAGGTTTGCACTACTTTATAGCTTTGATAATCATTGGAATTTCTGTGAAAATAGCTTTCTTGCGCATAACAATTAATTGTGTTTTATATTGGACACAGTATATGACAGCATTTCTGTAGATGAATATTCGTGCATAATAGCTTTTCTGCATATTAATAGCTTTCTAAGCTTTGTCAAAAGTTTATATTATGTACTAGCGTTTCCTTTGAAATAGCTTTCTGCACATAACCCCTGTTTGCGATATGAAATAGTTTTGGCGTTCATTAACAACCTAAAACTGGCAAAAATTTAGCGCTCCGCGCGATTTTGTTAAATATGTACGTTTTAAGTATTTAATTCACCTGAATTCGCTTAAGTCAACGCTGACACCAAATATTACTTTATTTTATTATTGCTTTACTTGGGATCATTGGGACTTCAATATTTTTATTACGTTGCCAAATACAACAGTCTGTTGTTTGACCGAAGACCTGGATTTATCAAATTTTCATGGTCGGCCCACCGAAATTACGGAATTAATGCGAAAGATAGTATGCGGGAGTGTAATTGTTGATGACCAAAATATGCACGAGGGAAAAATAGTTCGAAAAGAAGTTAAGAAGAAGAAAAGTGAGGTCACAGCCACATGTTCGACCAAAAACATTTGGAAAAACATTACATTCATTTTTTTACATTTAAATTAAAGTAGAGATGTTGAACATTAAGATACCCAACTAAAATAAAAATATAAACAAATCAGTGCATGAATATATAACATTCATTATGATGAAACTGGATGTAATTAATTAAGAATGCAGTAATGTACTGCTAATAAGATATAACAGCAGCGCTTTTATGTACTATGTAAAATAGTAAATAAAAGCTGCATGGTAACTGTAGCCAGTGTTACATTGGAAGTAGATGTGAATGTGTTAAATGAGCGAAAGCACAAAGTGTAAATATAAAAAGAGTATAAAGTATACCTAAATTTCTCCTGAGCATTAAAATATTGTCTATGTATGTAATATTATTAGGGAAAATGAGTATAAACAAACAGGGAAAGAGATAATTCCTCCTGGAAAAAACAATTACAAAAAGGCAAAATTACTTAGGCAAGTACTTAATATTACTTTTCCCATGCATTGATAATGATAATGTAGCCCACCTATGCCCCTATAAGTATTCAGTCACTATTAGTACTAAGTAAATGTATTGCACATTGATTAATGTATGGATTTAACTTTAGATGATGTGTATACACACTTGTAATTGTAACGTACATATGTGTAAATATTGAGTGACTTGTGTTATAAAAACTTGTCTGTAAGTTTACCATATATTCTCGCATTCGGTGTGCTAGATGTCGGTAATATATTATTACATAATAAACTATTGGTAAACCATATTACCGCATATACTCATTCATTAATTAAGGTTACCTGTACTGTACTGCAATTATAATAACATTATTGTATAGCTAATGTATATAGAAATTTAACTATCATTTTGTTTATGCTTTGGTGGAGTTTAATTTACTAGTTAATAGCTGTGTATAATGTAATGTATTTCTTTTGTTGAATTATTTACCTGAAAAATATCCTATAACTGCTTTGGAAGAGTAATGGAAGAGTAACAAATGTAAAAAAAAATTCTATTCCCAGTAACTACACTGTTGTTCTTTTTACTGATTTAGTGACACGACAAGCTTTATTCACCATTGGTAAGAATTAAATATAATAATGCATTGCATGTGCACACGTTTAGAATTGATAAAAAACGCAAAACGTCCGAAGCAGCTTATTTTCATTGAAAGGATAATAATTTATTACACATTAATAAATGACAATCTTGTAGTGCATGCAAACATACAATGCTATGTTACGTTTGGACAAGTAGCTAGCCTTTCATAATTCCACAACCAAAACTTGTGAAAGTATATAGTATTTAGATTCCATAAAATTAAAAAAATTTCGTAGGGTACAAGGATGGAAAAATATTTTGCACCAAATAGACCTTGTCTATTATTTGTAGTATGCCTATACATCTAAGACGTCGTGAAACTGGACAAAAAGAGGCCCACTATCACTATATAAAGTACCTATCAATGCTTACCTTGAATGGTTGTTTTATTTATTTGTTATTGAAATTATATCAGATCATTATTTTCGCAGTAAATAACTTTTTAGTGTTTTTATATACATTTTGGCTTTCCCAAAGCATTCAGCGTTTAGTAGGCAACATAAGTATGATGTATGACGCAAATAGATTTTTTACGCTAGCATCTATGAATCATAGTACAATCCAGATGCATTATCAAGAATGAGAACTCTACAAACATTGCTAGCCATACAGTGCAAAAACAAACTAATATGGATCATGCCTTTGTCTTAAACATTACTAATTTTTTATCTTAATGGGTTTATTATATATATGTATATAAATTCTCAGAACATCTTATCTTATCTAAATGATGTACATAATGGGTTAGATACGCAGTTGATAAATATATGACCCCCATAGGTCATCGAGAGGTGTGGAAAATCAAAAGCAAACTTAATCACTTCTGTAGCATTGTACTTTTAAACAATGCAAATTGCTTAGGTATTGAATTGCCTACTAAATTCACATTTTGTCTTAGAGCTTGTTTGCATGCATTATGTCTGCACTTCGTGTTATATGCTTTCGGTATTACAGTACGATACCGATATACATCATGGGAAAAAATTATACAAAAATCTCATGCTGGAATTTCAATGGAAACTGTGCCAATGATGAAGTATTTGTAGTACCAAAGAATGATAGTTACTATACGATTGAAATCTACAGTTGTTTGGCATTTATGACTCTAAAAATGTTATATATCAGTACCTATTGTTTTTAATATTATGCATGTATTATTTTGTAATAATTGTATTTCGTAGTCGGACCCGTATAAAAATAAATAATATGCTAATAGAAAATTATTACCTGCATGTATGATTCTCAACGAATACTTGACTTCAGTTAATATTGCATTGTTTAAATCATTGCATTCTTGATAATTATTAAGAGCAATTTATTAATTTAAATTTTAAGCCTATATGTATCATTAATCATTTGTCATAAGTTATACTGTAGTATTCTTTTATCACATTGCATTATTTTGAAGTAGTACGCAGTAACTGCATATTAATTGCATAGTATATGTATCTACTTAGTTTTGAAGTTTAAAGTTACGTATTATTATTTGGATTTACAGACATTAATAAATTGTTGACGACAAGTATTTTATAAACACTACTAGTAAGTAGTTTAAATTTTGAAAAACTTCACTTGACTATTTACTGAACTGTGTAAATTTAATCTATAAATGTAAACTAAGGGTAATAGACTTACATGGAATTGTATTGTTATGTGTTCTATGCTTGAAGCCGTGACATTATTTAACACAACAACAAAGTATATTACTATTTAACAGATTTATAGGAAGAAAGGGATCATAATAATAATTGGTCTTTAAATAAGTACATGGCTCTTTGAACTTAATTTACTACAAGGGTATATTATAACTTGTAATTTTAAAAGTTGCTCAACCGCTAAATATTGACATGACATTTAAAATTATGCAGAAGGTGCACCAGTTGTCGTCACTTCACCCTCAACAGCGGCAGTTTCTGGCTCAGCGTCAGTGCCCACCGGGGCCTTCGCTGGAGCTTCGGTTGTTGTGGAAGTTGCTTTAGTTGTTGTTGTCCCTGTTGACTTTTGGCCATGTTGGTTTCGCAATGCGGGTAAATTCTTTTCCGCAAGAGCCTCAATTCTTTTAAAAGCTGCGTCAGGATCGAATCCCTTTGGAGTGGTAACCTGCACTCCGCCTTGGGTCAACACAATCGGCACCTTTGTTGTTTTCAAAGCTTCTTTAGCCTCCTTCACGACTTCAACTAAACCATCGAAATCAATTTTTCCAGGCGAACCTCCTTCAGGGATATCGGCAAGCAGTTTCAATCCCAACTCTTCTTCAAATCTAGCAGCTTCGTCTTCAGAAAACTCTCCCTAATTATTAAAATAAAAGTTTTATCAAAATTACTAACAAGATAATTTATAATTATTATCCTTTTAAAAGTACGTTATTATATGTAGCTGCGAATTATTGAGTTAATGACATTCCGTCCGAAACATTAATTAAACCAAATACTTATTCAGACACTTCTCATAGCAATTCAATTGTAATTGTAAGTAAATTAAAGAATGGCAGATAAAATTAATTGTACTCACTTTGTATTTCTTAACGGCGTCATTCCATTCCTTTGGATAACCTTTTTGGAAAAACCCGATCAATTTTCCTGCCAATTTCTTTTGTTCGTCATCACAGCTTTCGCATTGAGTATGAAGCCATCCATGAATATTGCTCTTTAAATATTTTCCAATGGTATCACAAGGTCCTGTGCAAAATATTTAAATTAAATGTATAATTATTTTTAAATAAAAATAAAAATAAAAATACATGAAATTGCAGAATAAATGTAAATCTTACCATCATAGACTAAACAGTTCAACTGAAACTTTACTGCTCGGGGGTTCTGAAACATAAATTTTGCTTTAAATATGTAATTTTATTAAAATTGTAAGTGTAAATTTTAGAAATATTTAATTTTTACCTTTAGGTAATTTTCAACTCTTATATTTTGAAATTCTCTTGGAATAGCGAGCGAAGACTGTCGAGCTACTCTATGATGTGGCAAAGCAGCACCGCTGCTGAAAGAAGGAGCACAAATTCCAACTATAACGACGATGGCTACTGAACCTAAGAGATTCATTGTAGCAAAATATTTACTTCGAATAAAAATTAAATATTAAAACAGGAAAAGTAAAGATTTGCACTCGGATTTGCAGAAGATACTGTGAGAGAATCTGAATTTGCTAGCCTTTATATTTGTCCAGAGGGGACTACGTGTTATTTTTTGTTATTCATATTAAGAGCATTTACTTGATTGCACACTGCACTTAAGACACTACCTATATAATATTATATTAAATATTGTTACCTATTTGGATTATTTATTTATTTACATCACGAGGTGAAATGTGGTTACTAGAAAAAACAAACCATTCATTCTGAGAATTTTTTTCTACATACGATTTAATGTGAAGCATCTTCTAAGCATATATGCATTGGGTATATCTACATGTTATAGGTGTGGGAATTTCACCTTTTTCCTATAGATAATCTAAAACTTGGTAAAACAAAGCAGGACGCTATATTATATAATTATAATATCATTTTGCAGAGAACGCTCATGCAAAACTCGAAAATAATTTTCATTCAATTCACAACTGCTAGAAATTCACGCAAGTTGCACTCATACTACACTTCAGCATGCATTGCATGAGGTAGTAATACCATTTCATGTTAACACTTACCTGAATCAATTATGTACATACATACGTATTTTACCGTACTTGTAAGAAGACATTAAGTCGATTTCAGCATACCTCATAAAGACACTAACATGAATACCTATAGATAAATGGTTTGTATTACTCCACTGACTTGACTGGAAGATTTTTTTCTTTATTTATATCAACATCGTCAATTTAAGCTAACGAAAAACCTGTTCCCACATTTGTTGCTACTTCCATTGTGTTCAATAGAAGATATGTTAACGGTAAAATCGGTTATAAGGCATTACCGGTAATGCCTAGGCAAAAACGGTAATTTCAGTTTTTGGGGCAAAACATTAATACGACAAATTTTAAATAAATATTGAATTTACCAGTTTGGTTAAGCAGTTAACGGGGAATCAGAAAAGTGTCACTTCAACTCTCTGCTATGATAAATGGCCATTTTACAACCAGTTGAATTTTAAACTTTAAAGGACTGTAGTATCGCCATTTTTCATAGTAAAAGGTTGAGGTGACACTTTTTTGATTCCCCGTTAACTGCTTAATCAAACTGTAAATTTAATATTTATTTAAAATTTGTCGTATTAATGTTTGGACCCAAAAACTGAAATTTTAGAAACATTGCCGTTTTTGCCTAGGCATTACCGGTAATGCCTTATTACCGATTTTGCCGGTAACAGATATATTAAACTGATGTACATCACGCCAAAATTCCATAATGCATATTATTCCACAGTGCAGAATATTTCCATTAATGTGCCTTTTCCAATATATAATCTAAAGATATATGAACCGTGTACGTTGATACCACAACAGCACAATTCACTGCACCCCTTGTAATCCACACATTTTTTTTCTCTACGTGTGTTGCTTTAATACTCAAATATATGGTACTGCGGTAATCAATCATAATACAAATTAAAAATTAATATATGTTTTATTATGTCCGTACTATTTACGAATCGAGTATTATCAGTAAACTTGAAAATTGACGTGATATTTATCTACTTTAATACAGCAGCTATAAGAAACTAATAATCTCCTACGTATTAGAATGCTATGATTCATTCTTTTTTGTATTACCTCAGTCCTGAACTATTTTCTCACAAGGGCAAGGTTTTGTTGGTGTCTTGCAATGCAAATTACAACACAACAGGTAAAGTAAAGCATAATATTATGGAGTCTAATGAATATTATTATTATTGCGGTCTGGTCCAACGTACGTACACAGAGGTAACTGATACTCGAATTACGCATCCATCCCATAAATGGGGACAAAGTACAAATAAGATTAAACAGCAAATTGCCATTGCTAAAAGCAATGTTACGAAACACGTTGAATTTACTTCAGTCTGTACCACAAAGAATGTAAACTAATTTATTGGATTCTCTGGAAGAATGATTTAAAATGGTTTAAAAATAAAAACGAATACATAGGTACTTTATCAACAACTAAATACGAAACCCCACTGCAAATTGCACAACTTGTTTTAAATATATTTGTATATAGGACTTCACTTTTCTTATGAAATATAATCATAAATTTTATTTATTGAATACTATAAATATAATGTAGCAATTTAATGAAGCATACTAATGTATTTAGTTAAATGCAGATATCGAGCGCAAAATATAGTTTGATTGCTTTAATGTAAAAGGGTTACAGTGGTAATCCTAGGCCACATTTTAGAATGATTGTGTAACTTTTGCGTGTATATTATTTACATGTAAATATGATGTTGCTAAAATTAATTATGACAGATACAAAAGATCTTGTGTAAGTCCACCTGAACGTAATCATTAAATAAACTCATTACTTCGATATTTACAAACAAAAAACGGTTTAAAGTCTAACTCAGGTTTAACTGCACTGCGAACTCATTCCTTGTTAATGTATGTGCATAAAATCAATCCCCAATGATCTTGGAAATATAATAAAGAGAGTAATGCCTTGATTTAGCTATAATGCGGATAAAGCAATTAAAGTCTTAATGCATATATATTTTCTTTTGATGCTCCCGGTTTACTCATAATATTATTTGCTCCTATATACCTCCTGTAGTGCTTCTTAGAATTGTCTTCAGGTAAGCTACTTCTTACAAACTAAATGGTTTATTCAACTGAAGTGGAAAAGCCAACTCAAAGTTGAGAGATTCATTGTCAGCGAATCCAAATGGAGTATCTCGCCTTTTAAGCAGAATTAGGTTTTTGTGAAAGATAACTGTCTGTTATACTATATACTGTGTATAGAGATGCATTAAAAGATTCCTGTGCAGGAAAATACCTTTTTCGAAATTTTTTCTTAGAAATGTATTTTTAGATATAAAATAATAAATATATTATAAGTACATACCTATACGTTTGTTTAACTTGTACCACTTTAACTCTTGACATAACTTACTTTTATTACTCCTGCTGAAATCCACGTGTATAACAAATTCCACCCAATTTAATACCTACTTTAATCAATTATTAGTTGTTGAGATGCACTTATGGGAATGACTTGGGTGTCTGTCTGTCTGTCTTCTCTGTATGCAACTTTCGAGCGGTTCAACGTTTTTGAGTTTTCAAAAGTTAATAGAGTAGGTATAGGTACTAACGAAGAACTGTATTAGTTTTCAGTGATATCGGACACCGAGTCATTGTGTTAGGTCAATAGATGTTTTTCTTATATACCCCAAATTTTTTTTGTTTAACACATAAGTGTATGTACCCCAAAATATTTTTAACACAAAAGGGTATGTACCCCAAAATTATGCATACACTTATGTGTTAAAAATATGTTAGGGTACATACACTTATGTGTTAAAGAAAAAGTATTAAGAAAAACCTTTATTGTACACTACGGTATGCTATTTAACATGTGGTACATACGCGTCGGTATGTCTGTATATGAAGTATCAAATGCCTTCACTATGTCATTAAAAGTATTTTATTAGCAAAACTGGTACTGTAGTGACATTAACTCAAGCAGTCTTTATATCCGAATTTTGTAATGGTTTATTTAAAAATACATTGCATACATTTCTATAACATCTTATCTTTTACTTTTGGTAAATTAACAATGTCAATGCTAAAACGTTATGTATATTAATTACTTATTATTAGGGTACCTTACAGTTATTTTTAACTATTTGCTCATCATTAGCAGAGTAACAAGGCAATTGAGTAGACCTTCGTAGAAATCGAATATTTTTTCATACTTAACCGCTCTAATTGGGCCGAGTTGTATTCCATACGCTCTTAGGGCCTTCAATCGTCTTTGGTTGATATTATCCTTTGGTTCTAGATGTTCCGATTTCAGCCTTGTTATTGCAAAATTTGAATTTTTCCAGCATATCGCAAATCCAACCAGTAGAGAAGTCAGAACAATAAATGATGCAACATTGAGTATTAATAGCAGTATATACATATCAGTCGGGATTACATTATAAAATCGAATGCAACAGAATAGTCCAAGAATCATCATTAATGCGACCATAATTATGATAATTGGCAGCCATATTGAAATCAAACTTTCATTAAACATTGTGTTTAATATTCGTAAGCTGTTGTACAATGATATTTCACTTTCCATGTTCTCGTTGCGTAAGCTGTAAAAAGTGAACAATTTACTAATTGTGTATTTTATAAGCATTGCTTGCTATTGCTACTCTACGGAGGGAATTACTAGGGCAAAACCAATTATTTATTGATTAAAATTTTTTTAAATGTTTGCTTCCTATTCTTCAAAATTAACCAAATTTTTATTTATTTAAGTAGTAAATCTTGGAATGAGATGCAATTGACATTGAAAACTATTTATTAATCAATCCATATATTATTTCTATTGCTTACTCCGGTGAGAAATTATTTTAAATTTTATTACCTGTTGCGTTTTTGTGAACAGAAATCCATTATTTGATATATTATAATGTAGACGTAGATAAAAACACCTATGTAAATTATCATATCATTTACGATCTGAAGCCACAGTAGGGCATAGCGAGCAACCGCGTTATTATTCCTCTCGGGAAATAAGAAATCAGCCAAAATATGGTTTCCCCTTAGAGTTGTTTTCATTATTATTAGCATGGCAGCTGTTGTGAGGAATACTGTGGGTAACATAAATTTGAATATCAAATATTTCAGTCTCCTTTCAACAACGGATGTTTCCATTTTCAGCATTCCACCTTTAAAAGAAAATATCATATTTACAAATATAGCGATGTACAATATTCGCAATTAATTGTAAAAAGTGTCTTACTATTTTCATGTTTCCATTGCAAATGTAGACAGTTGAGGACTCCTACTAATTCCTGCTTCTTTATTTGAACTTCTAACAGGTACGTAATACAAAGTATGTAGAGTACCATATGAAGAAATGCGAGAATTATCTTGTTGGATATCGAGTCAAACCCATTTTGGGATATTTTTGTGATCTCCGTGTAAAATATAAATATTTCAAATAGAAGGAAGAGCAAAGAAAAAGCTTGTGCGAATTTAAAAACTTTTGGCAATTTTGCAACCGAGAACTTTTTGTTGTCATTGTCCCAATAAAATGGCAATAATCCAAGCAAGTATCCGATATTAACATGGAAACCAATCCATTGGAAACCTTCTTTGTTTTCAAAATTAATCAATATGGATTGAAATGGCGCAAGCAGTTTACGTTTTGCAAAAAAGTTGCTAATTGAAATATATAACATGAACATTTTGACTGGGCTATAAACGTATAAAGTTCTGGTTAAGGCTGTCGCTGCATTTACTTTCGAATATTGAAATTTTTTAAACTGTTTTCTGAATTAGCGTAAGGTTTTTAGGAAAATTCAATTACAATCATTAAAATATTTTCAGTTCTGTTTAATTTTAATGTAATATATTTGTACGTTTACGGTGGTGTTATTACTCTATTTGTATAGGTACTGGTACGTACATCTCCGTAAGTAGTTTGTGTGATCTTCAAACCCACTGAACTGCTAATAGAAGGATTACTTTGCCTAGCTTACTTGTACTTTCTGAGTAATAATAGAATCCCATTTGCTGTGCTGACTATTTGTCAGCTTCCCAATCAGAAATGAAAACGAATTTTTCGTAGAAGGCGTTAAGCAATGTAGATATACAAATAAGTAATAGATTGATAGAATGTAGGTAGAAATAAGAGTGCCTAATATTTAACTCTGCATTTCAATATTTGCATACAATATATCCATTTTATGTAAGCAACTTTAGTTTGTGATTGTGTCGATGTAATATTAATGAATACCGTAGCAGATTTCGATTGACACGTAGCGTGAAATTTTTCAATCAAAATCCTTTAAATGAAATAAATGAGAACAATTTTTTATTTCGTTAAAGGTAAAGGGTGACCAATTTAAGATCTAATTGGATAGAAAATGATAGAAAACCATACTTTTAACGATGTAGCAATGACGTTTTAACAACGAAATAAAAAAAATAAACTTCAATTTCTTGCATGACATGTATATAGTAAAGCACCAAAATTATCCAACCAAGAATTGTGTCATGTGGAAAAAATAATTCCGAATTTCAGCGACATAGTTATGAATAAATATATTTCAAGAAAAATAATTGCTTTTGAAAATTTTCCCGTTGAAATTAGTGCCATAAATGTAAGTTCATTAAAAATTTGGTATTTGTGTCTTCTGAGAAAGATTTGGGTTAAGCGACAACCAATTCTTTATAAAAATTTAATGAGAGTGATGCATATTGAAGTTCTGAGAGCGTCAGACTGTCCCCGTGAATGTATTTCTGTATTTAACCTACGTCAACAGGCTATCGCGTTAACCTTTTGAATTCTACGTACATTGCTCAATTTTTCCAGTTCTGCCCAATGGCCAATATCTGACTCCCAAAAGTCCATGTTATGTCAATATTCGTAATAATTTGATATAGGTACTCCAACGATGACAGTACTATATTGGATTACGTAAAGCGATGTCTCTATACTGTAGAGATACAGTATAGAGACACAAGTTAGATGGGCAGAAAAAGTAAAAGTGTGTATTCTAAACTGGCGTAGAATAAATATTTAAGATTTCTAATACCCGTGAGAAGATTTATGTGAAACAGACACTTTTAAATATGGAGTATATTATTTTATTGGTTGTAATCCCTATTTATAAAACATGGAGATTAAATGATAAATTATTTTAGGTAAAAGAAGTCATGTAGTAATCGAACAATGTGCTTAAAGTGGGTACTGATGAACATCTCATATTACATTTTTAATTAAGGTGACTCGTAATTGTATGCGACTATGGGATTATGAAAACAGCTAAAAGAACTGGGAGCAATTATATAGGTACAAAGTTCAAAACACAGGTTTTTAGATTTTTAAATTGTCATGCTCTATTAATGTTAAGTTATTAATGCCTTATTTTAGGCTTATACTTATTTCCGTATTTACAAACCATGACTAGAATATTAGCTGAACTAGAACTATTGAGCTATGATATTGAAATTGGAAAGGAGACGATGTTCTATAGAAAAGTTAAAATACCTAGTCGTTTTCACTTACTTCTCATTCAGTGTACCTTCTAATAGTTTTTACTATTTGCTCATCATTAGCAGAGTCACCAGGCAATTGAGTAGTCTTTCGTAGAAATCAAATATTCGTTCATACTTAACCGCTCTAATTGGACCGAGTTGTATTCCATATGCTCTTAGGGCCCTCAATCGTCTTTGGGTGAGATAATCCTTCGGTTTTAGATGCTCTGATTTCAGTTTTGTTAGCGCAAAATTTGAATTTTTCCAGCAAATCGCAAATCCAACCAGTAAAGAAGTCAGAACAATAAATGATGCAACATTGAGTATTAATAGCAAGATACACATATCAGCCGAGATTACATTATAAAATCGAATGCAACAGAATAGTCCAAGAATCATTATTAATGAGACCATAGTTATGATAATTGGCAGCCATATTGAAATCAAACTTTCATTAAACATTGTGTTTAATATTCGTAAGCTGTTGTACAATGATATTTCGCTTTCCATGTTGCCGTTGCGTAAGCTGTATAAAGAATAATTAATTATTTAATTGTATTTTATAAGCATTGCTTGCTATTGCTACACTACGGAGGGAATTACTAGGGCAGCATCAATTATTTATTGATTCAAAAATGTTAAAAGTTTGTTTCCTATTCTTCAAACTGAACTAAGTATTTTAACAATTTAAGGAATAAATCTCGTAATGAGACGCCATTGACATTGATAACTATTTATTAATCAACCCATATATTTATGTTCCTTATTATGGCAAGTAATACTGTAAATTTGGTTACCTGTTGTGTTTATGTGAATAGAAATCCATAATTTGGTATATTATAATGTAGGTGTAGATAAAAGAACCTATGTAAAATATCATATCATTTACGATCTGGAGCCCCAGTAGGGCATAATAAGCAACCGCAAAATTATTCCTTTCCGGGAATATGAAATCAGCCAAAACATGGTTTCCTCTTAGAATTGTTTTCATTATTATTAGCATAGCAGCTGTTGTGAGGAATACCGTGGGTAACATAAATTTGAATATCAAATATTTCAGCCACCTTTCAACAACGGTTGTTTCCATTTTCAGTAGTCCACCTTAAAAGACAAAATGATATTTTAAAATATAGCGACGTACAATAATTACAATTAATTATCAAATGTGTCTTACTATTTTCATGTTTCCATTGTAAATGTAAACAGTTGAGGACTCCTACTAATTCCTGCTTCTTTATTTGAACTTCTAACAGGTACGTGATACAAAGTATGTAGAGTGCCATATGAAGAAATCCAAAAATTATCTTGTTGAATATCGAGTCAAATCCATTTTGGGATATTTTTGTGATCTCCTTGTACACCATAACTATTTCAAATAGAAGGAAGATCAAAGAAAAGCTAGTGCGAATTTAAGAACTTTTTGCGATTTTGCAACCGAGAACTTTTGGTTAGAATTGTCCCAATAAAATGGCAATAATCCAAGCAAGTATCCGATATTAACATGGAAACCAATCCATTGGAAACCGTTTACGTCTTGTAAATTAATTAATATTGATTGAAATGACGCATGCAGTTTACGTTTTGCAAAAAAATTACTAATTGAAATATAGAACACGAACATTTTGGCTATAGACGTATTAAGTTTTGGTATTTGAAGTTCTGTTTGTATGTCGCTGCATTAACTTCCAAACATTTAAATTTTTTAAATTGTTTTCAGAATTAGCCTTAGGTTTTAGGAAAATCCAATTACAATCATAATTTTTTCAGTTCTGCTTAATTTTAATGTAATCTACGTTTACGGGGGTGTTATTACTATATAGTTACTGGTACGTACATTTCCCTAAGTAATTTATGCGATCTTCAAACCAACTAAACTACTAGTAGAGGAATTTCTTTGTTTAATTGCACTTTCTGCGGAATAATAGGATTCCATTTGCTGTACTATCTGCCTGTAAGCTTCCCAATCAGAAATGAAAAAGAATTTTTCGCAGAAGACAAAAAGCAATGTAGATATGCAAATAATAGATAAATAAATGTAGATAAAAGAGTGCCCAATAGTTAACTCTGCATTTCAATATTTATATAAAATATATCTATTTTATGTAAGCAACTTTAGCTTGTGATTGTGTTGATGTAATATTAATTAATTTCGTATAATATTTAGATTGACACGTAGAGTGAAATTTTTCAATTAAAATCCTTTAAACAAAATTAATGATGACAAATTTAGTTGCGTTAAAGTTAAGATAAGGTGACCAATTTAAAATCTTATTGGATAGAAAATAATAGAAATTCATCGGACTTTTAACGACTTAAGGATGTTTAACGTTTAACAGTTTAATGTTTTAACGACGAATTTTTAAAATTGTTCATTTCCAAAATAAACTCAAGTTTCTTAAAGGGCATTTAGTTAAGCACCAATGCAACCCTGAATTTTGTGTCATGTGGGAAATATAGTTCTAATTTCTATCAAAATACATTTATGAATAAATATATTTCAAGAAAAATAAATGTTTTGAAAATTTTCACATTGAAATTATTGTAATCAATGTTAGTTCATTAAATATTTGGTATTTGTGTCTTCAGAGAAAGATTGGGGTTAAGCCATAGCCAATTCTTCATAAAAAATGAATAAGAGCGATAAATATTATACTCTTAAAAGCGTCAGACTGTCCCCTTGAATGTATTTCTGGACGTAACTTACGCAAAACAACTCTATTGCTTTAACATTTTGAATTGTGCGTGTATTACTAAATGTTTCCAGCCCTGCCCAATAGCAAATGTCTGATTCCCTAAAAAAAAGTCATGTCGTAATCGGACAATGCATTTTAAGTGGGTGCTGAGCAAATCTCATATCACATTTTTAATTAAGGTGGCTTGTTATTGTTTGCGACTATGCAATTAAGGAAACAGCTAAAGGAACTGATAGTAATTATACACAAATTCAAAACACCGCTAGATTTTAACATTTTTGGGGTTTCATGTTATGCTCTACTATTTTTAAGTTAGCATTGCCTTATTTCAGTGGATTTATTTGCCTATTTACACACCATGACTAGAATATTGGCTGAACTAAAATTATTGAGCTTTCACATTGAAATTGGAAAGCATTGAAGACGAGAGGTTAATATAGTCGTTTGCACTTCGTATCTCATTTTATTGATTAACTGTAAATAAATAATTAAGTGAAAAGCTCAGATACCGAATTCGGAGAGTTTGTCCCTTCTTAAGTATTAATTAGATTATTTGCGTGATCTCAATTAAGCTAACATTTGTTAATTATTAAGATAATATTCAGACGCTACACCCCTTTAATGTGCGAAAGTATACTGCTACTTACATACATAAAAATACAAATAGCATCATAAGTTAGGAGAAAAAAATTTGTAATAAGAAAAGTGCAAGATATACTCATTTTATTTTTGCAATATTTAACTTGTATTGTTACGCACACTTAACTTAAAATATTTTTGCTTGAAAATCATTAATAGAGTAGGTTAAAAGACTACCGAGGTACTAATTAAATATAACAGCAATGCGTACATAATAATAATCACGTATATATTATGGTACCTTACATTTGAGGTGGTGAAAAATGCGCACATTTTATGAAGATATTTTATCTATTTAAAACATTTTAGGAAAGCTTGCAATACAAAACGGTCATTCGACACAACATTCAGCGTATCTAGTAATATTATCTTTAAGCTATAATGCTCAGGAAAATAGCTGAAAGTATAAAATTAGTGTCTGGCCGGCGCTCTGAATTTTTGATTAAATTTGTGTTGTGATGTTTTGTTTTCCAGTACTGATAAAACATCCCAATAAATGTGGTGACGCTTCATAATGATTAAATTATGAAATTGCTTAAATACATTATGAGTTGTATTGTTGCCTCTTACGTAGAACTTTTAAATATTTAATATTTCTCTGTTTTGAAGACGAAGTACCTTATAACGAACAAAAAATCGCTATTTTATAATAACGGAGGACATACAACCTCAATAACCTTAATTACAACATGTAAAATAGCGGAAACGTTATCTCCATTTGTGATACAATAGTTTGCGGTGGTAGGACGGTAACTCGAAGTTTTTGAAAACACTATTTTACTTCGGGTAACTACGATAGCTTGTACTAGTACTTGTATCTTACATTATATGTAGTATGGCTCACCTAACCAATCCATGTTATTAAGGTTACCTAGAAGAGAGAAAGAATAAAACTTTGTAGATGTACTTGAAAATGGCTCACTCAGATAGGACGTTAACCGCTTAGATAGACAATAT